>PVKH010036575.1:0-11569 GCA_004027955.1 Chaetophractus vellerosus | reverse complement strand
GGCGGCTTTTGCCCTGTCCGTGGCAGCTTTTTGACCTGCCCACGGCGGCTCTGGCCCGCCCATGGCGGCTTGCCATTCTCAAGGCGGTCTGCCCGCTAGGAGAGGTCCCCGGGAACCGAACCTGGGGCCTCCCATGTGGTTTCCCAGCGCGCTCTTTATCCACTGAGCTATCTAGCCGGGCCCGGGTGTGTTACTTATGTAGTCACACAGGGTCCTGTGCATAGAAGGGCCCACTCCAGTTTTCATGCTCTGTTTTTGCATTATTGAAATTCAGAATAATTTTTGAACAGGAGCACTGCATTTTCATTTTTCACTAGGCTTGGAAATTTATGTACGTGGTCCTGCGTTTTGGCATTATCTACTAAAGCTGAGTAAAGCCAATGATCCAGGAACTTCACACCTAGGTTAAAACCCAAATGATAATCACATTCACCAAAAGATGTTACAAGAATATTTATTCTAGCATTGTTATTAATGGCCAAAAAGCTGGAAACAATCCAGTTGTCCATTAACAGTGAGTAAACAAATGAATTGAGGTTTATTCATAGAAATAAATACTGTACAGCAAAGAAAACTAATGTACCTAATTGCTACAAATTACAGTGGATGAATCTCATAAAAATAATATTGAGGAAAAGAAGTAACACAATAGCATAAGATTCCATTTACATAAATCTTGAAAACAGTCAAAATTATATTATAATGCCAGAAGACAGTTGTATAAGTCAGCCAAAGGGGTGCTGATGCAAAATACCAGTAATAGGTTGTTTTATATAAAAGGTATTTATTTGGGATAGAAGCTTACAGTCACAAGGCCCTACAGAGTCCAACTCAAGTTACCATAAGAGGTACTTTCTCACCCAGAATCTGTTGCCATGTGTTGATGCAAGATGGAGGGCGATGTCTATGAGGGTTCAGTCTTCCTCCTCTTAAGGGTCCATGGTCCCAGCTTCTTCCAATATCAGCTGTAGGCTGTGATAAGTCCCCTCTCTTCCAGGGTTCATTTCTCTCTGGGCTCAGCTGCTCTGCTCTCTCCACAAACCAGCTGTAGACTATCAGGTTAATCCCAGGGCCTCTGCCATGTCTAGTGGAGCCTTCTCTCCTTCCTCACATATCTGCTTCTCTGTGTGCTTTCTTCCTGGGCTCCAGGATCAAAACTCCAAGTTTCTCTTCTGTCATGTTGTTTTCTGTGTGAGTCCCTGCCCACAAAGCGGGCGGGGACTCCATGTCCTACTGACGTGGCCCAATCAAAGCCTTAATCATTATTTAATCAAGTAAAAGTGAAACTTCTGAATCCAATCCAATCTAATGTGTCCAGAGGAACAGACTAGTTTACAAACATAATCCAATATCTATTTTTGGTATTCATAAACAATGCCAAACTGCTATAACAGTATAGAGGTTAATTTTGGGCAGGATTAGAGTAATTGGGAGGAGACATGATGGAGGTTTCTGGGGTTCAAGTAATGTTCTGTTTATTGACCTGGGTAGAGGTTATGTATGCATCACTTTGTATAGCTGTACATTTTTGTTTTATGCACTTTTTTGATGTCTTATCTGCAAAAAAAATGCATAGCATGGTAGTGTTGTCAAGGGAAATTGGAAGGTATTTGTTGTGAGCAGAGTAGAATCTCTCCTAAAAAATCCTTGATTCAATAACTTATTGCATGAATAGATGGTCTTCATTTCCTCTGTAAAGCACATTGTACCTGTATTTGGTAAGCTCCTCTCTTGTATTCCCTTTTGATAAAGCAACTAACTTCTATTTGGATTAGCAGGCATCTAGGCAATAGAAATGTATTTAAGCTACTTTTAAAAAATGAAATTTAAGAGATTTTTTCATGGGACTGCAGGTGCACAATGAGGATAGCGATCCACAGGGTCGGAAATAGGGAAATGGAAAGTCAACATGATTTGCTTGACAACTTTTATCTCTGAAACTTTGTTTCCTGCCTTGTTCCTCTCAGTCTTTAGTCTTTAGTCTTATTTTTTATTATACTCTATTTGGTGAAATATGACATACTGTAGCTTCCAAGATTTTCTCTTCCTCCAGTTCAGTGTACAAGTCAGATTCTAATATATTCTCAGACTTAATTGCAGATTTTAAAAAAGAAAGACTGGTAACTCATCTTGGCTCATTTCCATTTCTGGACAGCAATAAAACCTTTACTGTAGTCTTTTCTGTATAATTCAAAAAGCTTTTTTCTAATGGTTAACATACACCTGTATGTACAAATACTAAATATTCAGGATGGCACAATCACCATGTCTCTCTGATCAAGAATTGGCCTTGATTTATAGTACAAAGAGACATTGGCTTATTGGAAGATTAAGGACAGAGGGGATAATGTTCCCATAAAATCTCCACTTTTATATTGCGCGGCATTTCAAACTGACAGATAAGAGACTGATTTCTCAAGAAAATTGTGATATTTGGTTATCCATACTGGGAAAGAATTAGTTTTCCTATTTGTTTTAGTTTGCTAAAGCTGCTGGGAGGAAAATACCCAAAATGGGTTGACTTTTATAATGGGAATTTATTAGGAGAAAATCTTATACTTCTGAGGTTTGAAAATGTGCAAATCAAGGCATCATCAGAGAAGCCATCTCACTGAATTGCAGCTGAGGGCGACCCTGGATTCCTGCCACATGCAAGGCAAAATGGCTCCTGCTGGCCTCTCTCTTCTTTCTCCCTCAGGATCACTTTCTCCCTGAGCTCAGCTCTTGGCAATCAGGTACAATGGCTCACCTGTCCTGGGATGCTCCACTGATTCCAGCCTCCAGCCTCTTTCTCAGCCTCTAGGGTTTTCTCTGTCTTTCTACAGTTACAGGCAATTCTGGAGTGCTCTCTCTCACATGGAAGGGTCAAAATGCAGCTGTCTTTCTCTGTGTGTGTTTCTGCTTTCTGTTCTCCACTTATATAAGATTCCAGCAAGAGGATGGAGACCCAACCTAGTCACAGCTTATTGATGTAGTCCAATCAAAGACTCTAAAATGATCTAATAAAAAGTCCCTTAACTGAATCTAATGCAATCAACAGTTGTCACACCTACAGGAATGGATTAGTTCTAAGAACATGATCTTTTCTAGTATTCATAAAATACTTCAAATTGTTGACTTCTATACACCTGTAATTTTAAAAATGCAGGTAGGTAAAGAACCTAATAGTAAGACAAAGAGCAAAAGCAAGCAAACTCACAAAACCAAAAAATGTAGGAGGATTTATTTAGAAATGTGGGCAAAGGAAGTCATTTTTAAACACAATACCAAAAAAAAAAAAAACCCATAAAGGAAACAACTGATAAATTTGATTATATCAGAATTAAAAATTCAATTTCAATGAAAGGCATCGTATACATTTAAAGACAAGGGTGACTGACTGTAGGTTTTTTGGTGTCAGCTTGGCTAGGTTTTATTCTCCAATTATTCATCAAACAATAATCTAGGTGTTGCTGTGAAGGTATTTTGTAGATGTGATTATGTCCATAATTGGTTGATTTTATGTAAGGGAGATTTTCCTAGATAATCTGGGTGGCCTTGTTTCAGTCATTTGAAAGGCCTTAAGAATAGAACTGAGTTTCCCTGAAGAAGGAGAAGTTCTGCCTGTGTACTGCAGGATCAATTCTTGCTGAAAATACAAGCCTGCTTTTCCTGAAAGCCTTCTATTGGGAGTTTGGACTTTCCTAGGCTTCCCGCACAATTTTGCAAGGCAATTCCTTGCAATAAGTCTGAATATGTATCACCTACTGGTTCTATTTCTCTGGTTGAACACTGATTGATCTAACAAGTGATAGACTAGAAGAAAGCATCTGTGAAACCTATCATAACAAAGGAGTGAATTTCAGAATAAAAAACAAACAACCATCTAAAACAAAACAAAACAAAAATCACTAGCTGAATAGTAAAATGGGCAAAGGATATGTTTCAGTTATCTATTGCTGCATAGTAAACCATTCAGAAAACTAATTGCTTAAAACAACAATAGTTTATTATTTCTCTTTCCTGAAGGTTGGCAATCCGGGAGGTCCTTATCTTGACTTAACCTGGAATCCATGAATTTACAATTATCTGAAGGCTCCATAGTGGCTGGAGGGTCCAAGTTTTCCTCACTCAGATGTGTGTCAGTTGGTGCTGGCTGTCAGCTGAGTCTTCTCTGTTCTCCTCCAAGTGATCTATTATCTTCTGCTAAATTGGACTGGGCTTCTTCATAGCATGGAGGTTGCAGATTACAGGGGATGTCAGTGGAAGCTGCAAGGATAGGGATTATCTCTGAGTGTGATTGCAGGGGACTAAAATGGGAAGATCTATTCAAGGAGAGTTTTGATTTTATCTGAAGTGTTTCAGGGTTTTAATATGTAATCATGATTTACCTGTATGATTAAAAATTATGTGTATGCACAAATGTATACCAATTTATACACATACATCTATTCATCATCTATCATTCACCTACCTACCTACCTACCTATATCCATCCATCTATCTATCTATCTATCTATCTATCTATCTATCTATCTATCTATCTATCTGTCTGTCTGTCTGTCTGTCTGTCTGTCTGTCTGTCTGTCTGTCTGTCTATCTATCCATCTACCCATCTAACTATCTGGACCATTCTTCTTCATTAATATTAATTCCTTGCCTTTATTCTTTGTCATCCTAGCTAATGTTGCAAAAAGTCTAAAGCTAACCCATACTTTCTGTTACTTAAGATGAAGTCAATAACAGATTTCTTCTCCACTCCCCATGGCTTTCTACTCAAGCTATATTTGGAAGAATAATTTCATGCGATGCTTAGTGTGACAAATGAAGAAGTGTCCAGGGGTAGTTTGATGTTAGTCTTCCCTATTCTGCCAAAATAACACATTAGGCTTAAAGAACAACACTATTGTGGATTTTTAGGGGGTGGGTCACTGACAATAGAAGTCTATGTAACCTCACAATCAGGGCATTCATTTGTGGACTCCATTTTCTTGGTTGCTTTCTGAGAGCTGGATGCCAGACTTATGGATAACTCTGCCACAACTTGTAAGAAATGGTGGGCAGTGTGAGGCCACCACAAACAGGACCTAATTCTCTTACTATGCACTGTGTTCGTAGTATAGTAAGTATTCTGGGACTCTTCTTTTTCAGGTAAAAGGGGACAGTACTTTTCTTTGCATATGACAAATATATAAACAAAAGGACACACTTCTATTTTGAAGAAGAGTTGGTCTAACACTAGGATATGTATCCAGTTCCTTAGTATCTAGGCCAGAGATGGACACAAACTGTATCATGGTAAGATTTGCTGAAAACAAAACCAGGAAGAGAAATGCTGATGGAAAGTGTAAAATAGGTAATAGATTTGATGGACAATAAAGACGAAGGCCTCCTTCCTCTCTTGAGAGTAATCTTTTGATGGGATTGTGTAACCGTGAACTTGACTTGCGATTTCTTGTAGTTCTGTAGGGCATAAAAGCTATTCCTAGGGGGGATAGAGAATGAAGGGCACAGGATTCAAATAAAATAGAAGAAATTGAACAACTGTGGCATAAAATGACCGCTACTTACAGCTCTTAGCAGAACTCAAACTGAGTGAAACAAAGACCACCTACTAGAAAGGAAGATTGGAAAGGAAACATTACTTTACAGTTACCTTTAAAAGTACTGTATCTTGGAAATTGTGCTGTGAAATGTCTTTATCTTTATCAGATGTGAGGACATATAAAGCAATGATAATGAATTCTGAAAGTAGCTAGAAGCAGGATGGTTCTCCAGCACAGATACTGCTTATGAATAGCTGAAAAAGTGGGCAGTAATCAGATAAGTTGAAGACAAATTTTTGTTTCTCCCTGTTTACTATAAGCAGGCTATAGAATGAAGTGAAAATGAGCTTGTAAAATTTTAAAACTTTTTCTCTTTCAAGCAGTAGTCATATCTGGTGTGTAAGAAGTAATTAATTAAAATCAATTTTAGGGGTTTTTCAAAGTGACTATTTTGAAAGGACTCTTCCTTAGATCAGTAATTTAATTACTCAGTTGGGACCATAAATTCCTGATGTGAGAACTGTGGAGTTTTTTCTTTAATATGTATATTTATTTGCTCTGATGTAGAAATTAGCCTTGAATGAATGCTGAATAGCACGCTCTTAAGGGTTATGCTTTTCCTATAGTTTCCTTTTGAGTTATAAAGATGCTCAACCTTTCCAAGGTTAGAAAGAGCAGAAGTTTAGAGATCAATGTTTACATCATTATATAGGCTGTCTGCTCCTCTCCCCTTGCTGCCATCTAACTGCATTTTTGCTGAGAATATGTTTCTTTTTCTTTGTTATCATCCATCTGGCAGTGAGTAGTGATGGCAAAAGTGATGTGCGTACAGGAAAATTTTTTAGAAATTGAGATTTAATAATTTATTTTCAATCTCATTTGATAAAAGGTGGACTGAGTGCCATTCCTCTCCTTGCTACATTAGAGGCATAACATAGGAATCTAATGCTAAATTAGAAATATGGAGAAGTTAATGTGGCTCAAGCGATTGAGCTCACCCCTTCCACATGGGAGGTTCTGGGTTCGGTTCCCGGTGTTTCCTGGAGAAGACGAGCAAGACAGCAAGCTGGCACTATGGGCAGGCGAGGTGAGCTGAGACAACAAGATGATGCAACAACATGATGCAACAAAGAGATACAAAGAGGAAAGACAATGCGGCACACAACAAAAAAAGCAGGGAGCTGAGGTGGCTTAAGCGATTGAGTGTCTCTCTCCCACATGGGAGTTCCCAGGTTCAGTTCCTGGTTCCTCCTGAAAGAGAAGACTAGCAGACAGAGAGTACAGAGCAAATGGACACATAGAGCAGACAAAGAGCCAAACTATGAGGGGGAGGAAATAAACTAAAAAAAAGCTAAATTGGAAATATGGAACTGAGCTTGATTGCTCTTACCCTGGTACCTTGCACACAGGAGGTGCTCAATATGTGTTTAATGAATGCTGGTGAAGACACTTCTCCGTTTGGGAATGTATTACTGGATGTGAATGTGGTGAAATTGGTCATTGATTAGATTATTATTGTGTGATTGTTTTAGATGCTTCATGCAGTACATAAAGCTCTATCGAATGCTAAATTTGGATATACACTCATACTTAGCATGCCTAAGTATGTAACAATTGGATTACTTTTAGGTGAATATCCTCTGACCAGGATCTGATTTCCCTGGCTTTATCAACCCTCAGTACAGGGCTAATGGTGCTTGCAACACGGACATGCTGGGGACATGTCACTACTCAACAGCTACCTAGTCTTCATTTCTCTTGTGAATCATTTCTGGAAGGAAATGGATTCCCTGTTCTCAGTTGTAATTTAGCTGACTGTGTGATCTGATTTCTAGAAAGCTGCAGAGTAATGTTGGATAATACATTGGCCTCAAGATGATTTCAGATTAAATTGTCTGGATGAGAAGTATAAAGTCATATATATTCTGGAAGGGCAACCTAATTGGGTCACATCCTTGGCTTTTCAGCTGCAAGTTGCATATTAAATATATATTTGAAGAAACTTAAAGATCATGGAGAAAAGACATTTTTTCTCCTTTTTGCTCATTGAAAAAATGACAAAGAAATAAAACAAATTTAAAAAAAGCTGTGCCTGTGTGGGAGAGGTTTGGAAAGTGAGGAAGGGGAGAGGGTCTTCATTGCAATTTTAAAGGAAATACCTGCATTCCCAAACCACGAACTTTCTCAAAAACTTGTCAAATAATACTGAGTCTGGACTGAAATGAGAGCAAGCATGCTATCTTCTCCAATCTTTAGCAGGAAACAATAAAAATGAGTGTTGCCGTCTTAAAAGGACTATTCAATCATTATTTGATCAAAGCGATGTGATCCAGAGGGATGGGTGGGCAACCAGAGAATAAAACAAAGAACCAAAGAAAAGGGGGAGACATGATGATAAATTGTTTCTTTTGTCTGAGATCTAGTTCCTAGTTAAAGGAAAATACTGGGGAGAAGACCAAAGTGAAAAAGAGATATTTCCAGATATAAGCTAAAGATCCTTTGGATTGAGTTTCATTGACTTTTTAAAAAATTGAAATAACATATATAAACACAAAGTTTCCCATTTTAACATTTTCTAAAAGAAAATATCTCTAATGCCAAAAAGGGACCAACTATGCACAATAAGCATTATTTTAAAATGGGGCAATTTATTAAAGCTTTCTCTTCCAATTCAGAAATAATACAAAGATGATCACTATCACCCACTCTGGATGAAATTGTATTGGGGCCCTTAGCAGCACAGTAAGACAAGGCATCAAATTGGAGAAAAGAAATAAATATGATTATTTTCATATGATGAGATGATCTATTAGGAAACTCCAAAGTAACTATTTACAAATTCCTAGAAGTAATAGGATACCCCATACATTCCTGGATATAAATCTAATAGACAAAATCTATGGAATTTCTACATCCTAGCCACGAACAATTAAAAAAACAAATCAATGACCACCACTAAAATAGAAATACAAAATGAATCACCTTGGAATAAATCTAACAAAAGTTAAATAAGAACTTAAGCAGTACATTTTAAATTTTATGGAAGGACATTAAAGATGGTCTAACTTAAATGAGAGGAATTTTATGCTTAAGACTAGGAGGAATTATTTTGTGAAGAGTTTAATTCTTAACAAGTTGATTTTAGATTTAATTCAATTTCAGTCAAAATAAGAAGGCGAGATGATGTTTAATGGAATTTGATGAGTTAATTCTAAATTTTTTTAATCTAATTTTTTTATTTTTAAAGAAGCTTTAGATTATATAAATGTTACATAAAAAATATAAGGGACTCCCATATACCCCATCCCTCCCCCTCCCACACTTTCCCCCATTAACAACATCTTTCATTAGTGTGGTACATTTGTTACAATTGATGAACACATATTGAAGCATTGCTACAAACCATGGTCTATAGTTTACAGTATAGTTTACACTTTGCACCAAATGATTTTATAAGTTTTGAGAAAATGTACAGTGGCCTTTATCCATCATTACAAAGTCATGCAGGATAATTCCAATGTCCCCAAAATGCCCCATGTTACACCTATTCTTCCCTCTCCTTCCCCTAGAATCTCTAGTGGCGACCACCTTTATATCAATGATACAAGTTCCTCCATTGCTAGAATAATAAGTCTACTTTAGTCCATATAATGTATACTTCAGTGGTATTAATTACATCTACAATATTGTATTACCATCACCATTCATTACCAAGTTTTATTCAAGATCTCTGAACAGAAACTCCATACCTATTAAGTAATATTACCAACCTTCCCCTTCCCCGGGACCTTACCTACTTACTGTCTCTATTAATTTGTTTTGCTTATTTTAGATACTTTATATAAGTGGAATCATGCTATATTCGTCCTTTTGCTTCTGGCTTATTCCACTCAACATAATGCTTTCAAGATGTTTGAGTTTGCTAAGCTGCTCAAAGTAGATACCATGAAATATGTTGGCTTTTACAATGGGAATTTATTAGCTTACAAGCTTACAGTTTTGAGACCGTGAAAATGTCAAAATCAAGTCATCATCAAGATAATATTTTCTTCCTGAAGACTGTCTAGCAGTGATTCTGGACTCCTCTATTGCATGGCAAGGCACATAGCAGCACTTGCTTTTCTCCTTACTTCTGGGTTTTATTGCTTCCATTTTCTTATTTCCATGGCTTTCCCTCTCTTTGTCTGAAATTCATTCTGCCATAAAAGACTCCAAAAGATTAAGTTCCACCCTGAATGAGGTGGGTCACATTTTAATTTAACATCCTGTTCACCAAAAGATACTATTTACAATGGGTCCATACATGCAGTAATGGATTATGGGGTACATACAGCTTCAAACCACCACACTCCACCCTCTAGACCCCTAAAAACATGTTCTTTCTATATGCAAGATACATTTATTCCATCACAATATCCCCAAAACCTTAAATCATTTCAGTAGCAATGTTAAGTACAAAGTCTCATAAAAATCTTTAACAGGTGTGGTCTTTCCTAGGCCACAATTGCCCTCTGGCTGTGGACCTGTAAAACTTAGAGAACAAGTTATCTGCTTCCAATATACAAAGTAGGGACAGTCATAGGATAATTTATTCTTTTTTTCTCTAAACAATACTCAACTGTCTTGCTTATAGTTGGAAATGCACTAAATCTCTCCAGAATAGGGTGCAAGTCCTTAGGTAATATTCACTTTTTTTAAAAAAGCCATTTTATGAAGATATATTCATATACTATACAAACCATCCAAAATGTACATTCAATGGGTTTTGGTATAATCACAGAATTGTGCATTCATCACCACAATTAATATTATAGCAGTTTCATTACTCAAAAAAAAAACCCAAAAAACCACCCAAACCTTAGCAGTTACCTTTCAATCATCCCTCTATCCATCCCTTGCTATACATATCTGCTAGTCTATTTCCATCTCTGTAAATTTATTTATATTTACAATTTATATAAATGGAGTCAAACAATATGCAGTATTTTGTGTCTGGCTTCTGTCACTTATGATGATTCTCTCTCTTCTTCTTACAATTGATGAAAAAATATTAATATATTACTATTTACTACAGTCCATAGTTTGCTTTAGGTATATTTTGTCTCAGATACTACCCTCTTATTAACATCTTGTACTATTAACATACATGTGTTCAGATTCATTAAAGAACATTCTTATATTTATACTATTAAACGCACTCATCACCTGCAACAGGGTTCTCTATGCTATATGGTCCCATGTTCATCGTTTAGCTTTTCTTCTAGTGACATACACAACCCTAAACTTTCCCTTTCAGCCACAATCACACCCCATATTGGCACTGCTAATTACATTCACACTAATTTGCTATTGTCATCTCTATTCAATTCCAAGCATTTACAATCAACCTTATTACCAATTCTGCACAAATTAAGACACTGTTCCCCTTTGCTATCATTCTATCTTCTGGCGACCAACCTTCTATTAACTTCATGACTTTGCTCATTATATTTAGATAATATTAGTGGGTTCATATGATATTTGTCCTTTTGTATCTGGCTTATTTCACTTAATATAATATCCACAAGGTTCATCCAAGTTGTCATATGCATTATGATTTCATTTCTTCTTACAGCTGAATAATATAGTATACATTACCACATTTTGTTTATCCACTCATCTGTTGATGGACATCTAGATTGTTTCCTTCTTTTGGCAATTGTAAATAATGCTGGTATGAATATCAGTGTGCAAATGTCTGTTCTTATACCTACTTTCAGTTCTTCTGAGTATATACCCAGGAGTGGGATTGCTGGGTCATAGGGCAGCTCTATATTTAACTTTCTGAGGAACTGCCAAACAGTTTTCCACAGTGGCTGCACCATTCTACACTCCCACCAACAGTGAATAAGGATTCCTATTTCTTCACATCTTCGCAAACACCTGTAGTTTTCTGTTTCTTAATAGTAATCATTCTAATAGATGGGGAATGATATCTCACTGTAGTTTTGATTTACAGTTTCTTTTTTTTTTTTTTTAAAGATTTATTTATTTTATTACATATC
>PVKH010036574.1:0-11581 GCA_004027955.1 Chaetophractus vellerosus | reverse complement strand
TCCTGTTATAGACTTATTGTGATTCACGCAATGGAAAAAATTACAAAATTATGTGGAGCTAGTGGCCACTGGACACTTTGGGGGCAGGGAGAGGGAAGGGCAGTTGTAATACAGGGGTTTTTTCGGGACTTGGGAATTATCCTGAATGACATTGCAATGACAGATATAGGCCATTTTATATCATCATATAACATGCAGAACTGTGTGGGAGAGAGTGTGGTCTACAATGTGAACTATGGTCCATGCTTAGTGGCAAAGCCCCAAAATGTGTATATCTATCACAGGTGATGTGCCACACAAATGAAGAATGTATATGTGGGAGGTTGTGGGAGGTGTGGGAGGTGGGGCATATGGGTACCCCCAAAATTTTTGTGTAATATTTATGTAATCGATGTATCCTAAAAAAAAATTAATTAAAAAAAAATCCTGTCAAAGGAAAATCCAAATTTCAATATTTCATCCAGTTTAGAGTTTCTACCCTCCACCATCTGAATCCTGGTCCTTGATCCTGAAGATGATGAGCAGGGAGGGGGTGGTGGTGGTTATTTTGCAGTCCTTGATTCACTGGCTCCAATTCACAATGTTGCCTCTGGCTCCCCCAGAGTCAAGGCCAGCAGGAGGGGAAAACAGACTTGCTGAACTGGGGCTGTTATAAGCCATCTCAGCGTGTTCCTTGTGACAGATGCCCAAGATGGGACTTTTTATGGGTCTTTTGGAGATGCTCCCACCATCCTACTAGAGACCACTCCCTGACATGAGTGATGGACGCTTGGCTCCAATCTCTTGTCAGTTTACTCCATCTAGCCTCTTTCTGCTGTGGTTTATTCACCTTGCCAGGTAGATCTGGGAACGCATCCTTCAAGGCGGCTCTAACTGCTCTACTTTCTGGGGCATCATCCACGTGGTCATGGGCACTCATATCCCTTGCTCTGCTTGCCATTTTTGGAAGTGTCACCTGTTCCCTTTGGCCCTTTCTCCTTGTGCTACTGCATAGGGCAGCACCAGTTAACCTTTTGCCCTCTGACTTCTTTAGTCCCCCAAACTCCAGAGGACATAAGCTGGGATTCTCCCAAGAATTATCTAATGCTCTGGAGCAGCCCAGGGCTTGCATCCAGCTAGGGAGTAGGAGGCCAGCCTCCATGCCTGGCAAACATTGTCAGTCTCTGTGAGTGATTTTCTTGGTGTCTCCTTACTTTGCTCAAGGTGGAGGGGAAGAACCCACAGGCAAGAAATGGAGACACCCTAAGTACCTTCTCCTCTTGATGAATCTTTAGTCTTCTCTTGAGAGTCTTTAAGGACAACCTGGGCCATCTATTAGCACCTTGTTGTAGATTGTTGGGGTATTTCTCATCACTTTTCTTAAGCTTTGGAATTTTAGCCAAAATTCTGAGATGGTAGGAAAAGTCCCATTTTACACCTTAAGTGTAAAATGGTACACTTAAGGTACAATTAGGTGAGATTTGACAAATATGTGGTCATATAACTGAAACTACAATCATGTTATAGAATATTTACATCACCCCCAAATTTCCATTGTGCCTCACTGCAGTCAATCCCTTCCCCATCCCAGCTTTTGCCATTTCTACAAGTTTATATAAAGAAAATCATACAGCGTGTAGTCTTTTTTGTCATGATTTTCTGTGTGTCAGTGGTTGCTTTTTATTGCCGACTAGTATTTCATCATGTGGCTATACTACATGTTGTTTGTCCACTGGAAATTTGGGCTGTTTCCAGTTTGGGGCTATTATGGACAAAGTTACTATAATGATTTGAGTACAAGCCTTTGTGCGGACATGTGCTTTCATTTTTATTGGGTAAATAACTAAAAGTGGGATTACTGGGTTGGGTAGTAAGTCTGTGTTACATTTTACAAGAAACTGCCAAACGGCTTTCCAGAGTGGCTGCAAAATGCAAAAGCATTTCCATTATTCATATATGAATTTCCACTTGTTGCACATTCTTGGTAACACTCAATGTTGTCACTCTTTTGAAACTTCAGTTAATCTGAAATTTGTAGGTGTAAAGCAATATCTCATTTTAGTTTTAATTTGGATTTCCCTAATGTTGAATAGTGGTCAGCATTTTTCCATGTAACTATTTGCCATTTGTATACCTTCTCTGGTGAAGAGTCTGTTCAAATCTTTTGCCCATTTAATAAATGGGTTTGTTTGTCTTATTATTGAGATAGAAGAGTTCATTATATGTTCTAGATACAGGTATATGTTTTGCAAATATTTCCCCCTGATCTGTCTTTGGCTTGCCTTTTCATTTTAAGTGTCTTTTGAAGTTAAAAGTTATTATTGTAGTCACTCCACAAAGGTAGGCTGGCCCTCTCACCCCAAATTTTGTTTCGATGTTGAGACCACTGAGGCCACACATAGCCCCAGAGGGTAGGAAAAGGCGTATTACTCACATAATGAGACTTTCTGGGGAGAGCAGGGCAGGGTCCCAGGCAGGTCCAAAAATGGCTTGAGAGAGCAGAGAAAGAAGCCCAGCTTGTCTCTTTTGTGGTTAGGGGGAGCACTAGGGGTGAGTGCTCCTGCACGTGTGGGCAAGGATTGAACATCCCACTGGCAACAAAGGAGCGAGCACGTGGGCACCCTTATCAGCTTGCCCAGGTGTGGGGCCGAAGGGGAAAGGGGAGCGGTGGGGCATGAAAGCTGGCAGCAGTCAGAATCAGACGTTAAAAATGAAGTTAGGCTCTTGATTACAGTTTTAAGTTTTATCAAGACCAATTTATCATTGTTTTTCTTCTTTTATGGCCCAGAGATTTTTGTGTGCCCTATCTAAGAAATCATTTCCTAACCCTAATAGCAAATATTTTCCTCTATATTTTCTTCTAGAAGTTTTATAGTTTCAGATATTACATTTAGGTCTTTGATCCTTTGTGAGTTAGTTTTTGTGTATGGTATGAGTTAAGGGTCTAGAATTTTTTTTTCATACTGATGATCAATTGTTCCAGCACCATTTACTGAAAAAAAAATCCTTTCCCCCACTGCATTACTTTGGCATCTTTGTTGAAAATCAATTGACCATATATATGAGGATCTAATTCCAGTCTCTCTATTCTATGCCATTGATCTTCATATTTATATTTATAGCAATACCACACTATCTTTCCTACTATAGCTTATATTGTTTTGAAATCAGATAGAGCAAATATTCCAGATTTGTTCTTCTTTTCAAAATAATTTTAGCTTTCTAGATCCTCTTTTGCATTTCCATATAAATTTTAAAATCAGCACATCAATTTCTACAAAAAGGCCTGCTGGGATTTAATTGAAATTGCAATTTGGGGAGAATTGACATCTTCACAATATTGTGTCTCCAGACACATGAACACAGTGCATTTCTGTTTATTTAAGTCTTCTTTTAATTCTCTCAGAAATGCTGTGGAATTTTCAATGTACAGTTTTACACGCCTGGTGTTAACTTCATCCCTAAGATTTTATATTTTTGATGCAGTTGTGATTGGTATTTTGTTCATTTTCTTTTCCTACTATTGGACTTTCATTTTAAGTCAAGATGGAGTAACAAGGATCAATCTACCCTCTTAATGAAAACAACTAGAACACAAAATACATAAAACAGTGGTTTCATCAGGAAATGGGACATCAGGCAATTAAAAACAGTGATTCCAGAGTGATGGGGGAAAATGAGGTGAGCCCTACAATTACCCAGCTCACCACCTGGAGTGTTTCCTGGCCATGGCAAAGGAGGCAAGAAACCCAGGAAAAGCCAGGCATTCCCCTTGAGTTCAGGAGATAGAGCTAGGAGTTCAGAGGGCCCAAGACGGCTTGAGCTCCTAGGGCCCAGGACTGGAGAGGAGAGAGCTGCACGGAGATAGAGTGCCAGAAATTTGCACTCTCCACAAGTCTTCAGCTAAGTACTGATTGCTTCATGCTTGAAAGAAAACTACCAGAGGCCAGGGAAAGAATCACCCCAAAGATTTAGAGAGAACAATACTTGGAACTCACAAGTGCCAGGAATAGTTTTTGCTCCTACCAACCAGACTGAAAAACCTCATAATTTCCTGGGCTTTGGGTATGGGCAAGATTAGCCCCAGGCTAAACCTGCTTTGGTCCCACCTAACAAAGCTTAAAAGCAAGACCTGAGAGGATCAAAATCGTTCCAAGTAATTTAACTGCAACACAGAATTAAACTCAAGACTATTTGGGACTACAAAAATATCCAGCACCCTACCATGTAAAATTCATGTTTGGCATCCAATAAAAAAGTATCAGATATACAAAGAAACAGGAAAGTGTGATCTATAATTAGGAAGAAATTCAATAAATCCAAGCTGGTTTATAAATGACATTGATGGTAAACTTAGTAGACAAAGCATTAAAATAAATACTATAACTGAATTTCATGTTTAAGAACTAGAAGAAACGTGAAACGTGTTAAGTAGAGAAATGAAAAGTATTTTAAAAAAAAACTAAATTGGACTTCTAGCAAAGGAAACTACCATGTCTGGGTTGAAAATTTACTGGATGGAATTAATTGCAGATTGGACATTGAAAAGGAAAAGATAAATTTGAAGCAATAGAAACTATCTAAGATGAAACACAGAGAAAAAAAGACTTATTGAAAACATGAACAGAGCATCCATGAGCTTTGGGACAACTTCAAGCAGCCTAATATATGTGTAATATGATTCCTTAAAGGAAAGGAGAGATGGGGGAACAGAATAAAATATATGAAGAAATAATGGCTGAAAAAATTTTCAAATTTGATGTAAGTGATAAACCTGCAGATCTAAGAGACTCAGTGAATCCTGAGCATGAAGCTCCTCAAGCAACGAGATGGAGAAATCTCAAAATAATTATGGTAAGTGAAAGAAGTCAGGCCCCCAAATATATAATCATATTCTATGATTATATATATAAATACAAAAATCTAGAAAATACAAATGACTCTATAGTGACAGAAAGCAGATGGGAGGAGAGAAGGATTTCAAAGGGGCACAAGAAAACGGGTGATGGATATGTTCATTATCTTGATTACAGTGATGGTTTCCTGGGTATGTATATGTGTGTGTGCGTGTGTGTAAACTTAAATTGTACACTTGAAATATATGCAGTTTATTATGTGCCAGTTGTACCATAATAAAGTCACTAAAAAATTCCAATGGTTGCTAGTATATAGAAATACAATTGATTTTTACATAGCAACTCTGTCTCATGCAACTTTGCTAAACTCACTTATTAGTTCTTGTAATGCTTGTTATTGTCACTATTGTTGCTGTGATTAAAATCAACTGTGTTATCAAATGAGATATTTAACACATGTGTCAGTGATTTGCAAAGCACTCTATAAGTTATTTTATTTATTATATTAGAAAAAATCAAACTTTCTGTTATCTCCAGGACCTAAGTAGTGGGGATTTCTCTGTAGAAGATTAAGGCCTGGGTAAAGTAAGATCCTAGAAATTCCATGAGAACAGCAGTGCATGGGGGACTCTAACATACCCAAGGGTCCCACCACCATCCTTCTCTAACAATTGCGGGAAATGGACTCAGGTCCCTTTTCCTTAGAGCTCGTGTGCCATTAACCCTGGTGGGGAAGCCCCTGCTTCCCGTCTGCTCAGTATTTGATCTTGGTGATAACGAGCCTGCAGTCTCCAAGAGTTGCAGGCTCCTCAGAAGAGCAGAATTTATACATTCCCTGGAAATGCCTCCTGAATGTACCACGGTGCCTAGCTGGAGAGCTTTCTTCTCACAGGCATGCTTACTGCTGCCTGGCTCTTGTCAACAGCTGTCAGAGCAGGGGGAGAGATTTTTCTACAGAACTCCACTCACTTTCCTAGCCTGCTACCCCTCTGCCCTTCTACGAAAGATCCTCTCTGCCTACTTAGCCCTGCCGCCGTAGTTCTGCAGCTCTATCTGACAAGAGTTAGTGCTCAAATAACAGATTCTATTTATGCTTTATGAGGAATTAATTATTTGATGTTGGTAAAGTTATTAAGGGTTCTCCATGGGCTGCCAACAGCCGAGGATTAGTCTGGAGAGCAAATTGTGTGTGCCGAAATCCATACATTTATATTCCTTTGTTTTCTTAGAGCTCTGAACAAATATTATTTCATATGGACATCACATTTCTCTTTAGTCTTGTAAAATATTTGATGTGCATTTGAGTTTTTCCTTGCTCTGTGGATGGCAATGTGACAAGTTGGACTTCCAACTATTCTTCAGGGGCCTTAGCTAAATTCACATACCATCGATTTCTCCTGCAGCTCTGATTTCTCATCTTATGGAACTCATCTTTGCTCCAAATGTCTTCTTTAGCAACACAAAGCCTTTAGGAATGAGTGAACTCATTTTCTCCAAGTTTAGAAATTATTCAGACTTCAAGGTTTCGGAAATTTAAAGGGCATTCTCGGTTTTTGTACCAGGTCACCCATAACGCAGTGCAACTTCTGTTTTTAAGTGGGATAGAAATGCTTTTAAGAAGTTTATTGAAAGTGCTCAGAAGATTTCATGCACATTAAGTAGTTTTTAAAGGACAATATTTTGATGGTTTAATTATAAGAAAATAGGAAACATGCAGATTAAATTGACCCTAAACCACACATGGTTTTAAAAATTAAAGGGAAAGAATTCTAACAGAATATGTTTTGAATCTAAAACACATGAACAAAACCAAGAGGCCTGATGAATTCAGATGATAACAGTTGGACTAGTAGGATCTGCCATATAGAGTCGTGAAGACTTATGGGCCACTTCCCTGTGCTCTCTCTGACCTACTCGTCACCCAAATGCAGCTTCCTGCCTCAGTTTTCATCTCTGAAAATTGATTTTTAAAAATCTCTGGCCCTCCTCTTGCCATTTTATTTTGAGACTCTAAAGACTTATTTACTCATTGAATTCCTCACACATAGAGAATTTGTTCCCAAGTAGATTAGGTTCTTAACAGAAGTAATTTGGTGTCTTTTAACTCTGTTTGGCTACTTAATTGTGAAGTAGTTGGGTGCCACTATGAGTCATTTTTTAAAATAAGAAACCCCAGTATTTATATCCCCCTGGCACTGTGGTGTTTAATCTTTTCTAGCCGCAGAAACTTCTCTTCAAATGTTAAATGGATTAAAGAGCTCCTGCACTGGTGGAGCTGCTCAGGTGTCTGGCTCTCTTCCTCACATCTGCCTCTTCCTCTCCTAATGATCCTTGTTCCATGGAGCACAGTTTAGGAACCTGCAGATACCAGACTTGCTCATGTGCCTTGTTTCTGTGTTTGGTTACTTTGGTCTGTGTACTTGTCATTGCATTTGAAAAACACTATTTGTGGAGATTGTGGTCTAGGATGAAGGTGCATGCCTCCAGAGAGATTCTGCTTCTGCCTGGTACCTTGGGCTTTACCAGCCCTCGGCCAACTTAAATTTGGTTCAGGATTTGGGATTTTCTGGACCCCCCAGGTGATGCAAAGCCAGTGTAAAGCCACATGAGGGCTGGCTTGTGGCCATAACATCTCAGATATGGTTTTTCCCTCCCCCTTACCCCCTTTCCTTCCTTTTTCTGCCTATGCATGTAGTGGAAGGTAATTTACTTCCAGTAGCAGGTACTCTGAGAGTAAAGTCTAGTCTTTGGGTCCAGTTTAAGTGGGAAGGTTTCCTCTTAGCCTTCCCACTTGCACTGGCCATGAGCTTTGACTTCTGCAACCCTCTGCATGAGGCCAAAAAAATGTAGCAAATGTCTTCTAGGTAAAAGCATCTGTGGTACTCAGGTCTTGCCTTCCTCTCCAGGCTCCTGTTTTAGTTTGTTAAAGGCTGTTGGAAGCAACATACCAGAAATGTGTTGGCTTTTATAATGGGGATTTATTAGTTTAAGAGCTTACAGTTCTGAGCTGTGAAAATGTCCGAATCACGGCATCATCAGAGATGCTGCCTCACTGAAAGTTGACTGTGGCGATCCTGGACTCCTTCCATGTGGCAAGGCAGATGGAGGCATCTGCCTCTCTTCTGGGTCTTGTTGCTTCAGCTTCTGGATGCTCCATCTGTGACTTCCTCTCTCCAGGGTTCCTTTCTGAGCTCCTGGGTTCCTTCTCTCAGTTTCTGTGGCTTTTTCTCTCTGTGTCTCTACTTTCAGTGCTCCATTTATAAGGGACTCTAGTAAGAGGACCAAGATCTACCCTGGGTCGGGCCTCACTGAAGTAATCCAATCAAAGACCCCCAACTGAATCCAATCCAATCAAAGGGTCCTACACGCACAGGAATGGATTAGCTTCAAGAACATGATCTTTTCTGGGATTCACAGAAAGCTTCAAACTGTCACAGTTCCCTCTTTCCCTTTGGCTTTGGCTCTGTTCCTTACAGCTTTGGCAATTTGTTGATATTTTTGGTTGACATTTTATCCAGTCCTTTTAGTTGTTTTCTGCAGAAGATTTGGCCTGAAAAACATATCCCACCATTTCTGGAAGTAGAAATTCTCTCTCTATAAAACTGAGCAGTTTCCAAACCTCTGGTAGTCAGTTAAATCCTACTGCAAGGCACTGCATTAAGCCAGGTTTTTAAAGGAGATCAGGTTCTGCTTCTTCTGTGTTGGTTGACAATGTGCACTCCACCATTAAATCCTTGTATCAGAGATTTTATGAGACTCCTATTTATTTGAGTCCTGTACACAGTAGTACATATGGTGGTATAAAATATGACTTATTTTCATACAATTCTAAGGAAATGGGGATGTGGTCTACTTTAAAAGCTAAATTTAATCAGACTGTCCTTTAGCTTGAGAAAAATAAAACAATATGTTTTGAAAGTGAGTCATATGATATCATTAAATTTATTCTCACTAGAAAACAAAGTCTAAGTTGGGAAAAATAGTATTAACTACCCCAACATAGAATTTCCCTCACTTAGCTTGAGTTGTGTTAAACTGGCTTCCACCTGCCAACTCTATCATCAAAACAAAGGGAATCCAGCCTGATGTAGAGTGTTGTGGGCTCAAGCTCAAAGCCAACCACTTGGAAATCTCTAGAGTCAAAGGGTATTCTGGAAAGTAAAAGCAAAGTGCTGAAACCATGGAATAGAACATGGGTGCTATGTGAGACCTCACTGGAAGCAAGGACAATGTGCTTGCAGAATGATGGCTACAGGCCTCGAAGACACGAAAATTTAAGAAGAAAAAGAATGCTCTTCTTCACTTGATGATTCTGTTTCTGATAATGGACCTTCTTTTCTACTAACCCCTATCTGTGCCCGGAGCTCAGAGAGCAGCCACAGGGCCAGGCAGGCATATAGGTACTTTGTAATAGGTGCTCAGGGGGATTGTATGTTGAAATGAATGAAAGAGTGAATGAACAAATGAACAGAATGTCCTTTCCTTTTAGGTTGGAAATCTTCCTTCTGTTCTTCAGAGAGGATTTGTTACCGTATTGCTTTGTAAAGTGTTTCTTGATCTGCTGGAAATAAACTGTACATTCTTTACAGTTCATGCCCTTTGGCAGTATTTTTCAAATTGTGGTCCGCAGACTACCTACATTAGTATTACCTAAGGTGCTGATCAAAACTGCAGATTTCTCAGCCCTACCCAGACCTAATGAATATGAATTTCTGGGGATGGGCTCAGGAATCTGCTCTTTTAACAAAACCCTGGGTGATTCTGTTGTACAAAGGAGTTTGGGGAGCACTGCCTTATGTGAACATTGTCATCACCATCAGTAAACATTTACTTAGCAACCACTCAGTTCATTGCCTGTTTTGGAGTTTACTATATGAAAATTATCTGTAGGAAAGTACACTATCTAATCAGGTTGTTTCCTAATGTTGGGCACATCTGTTTGCCTTATCACCACGATCATCTTTATCAAAAACATCCATACACATATTGTGCCGTGATGAAGTTTGTATAGCATGAGAAAAGTAGATAGAAATATTTCCCCTTAGACTCTACACATTTAAAATCTGAAATAATGTACTGAAGACATACAGTGCAGAACTTAAAGAGTTAGAGAGGAAGGGAGTTGTTCCTTCCAGTCTTCTGTAGTTTGGGGATTCCGCCAATCCTGAAATAGTAATTCATTTAAGCAAGTTTGTCTTATCTTTGTCCAATGTGGCTTCACATAATAAAATGGAATTTCCTAATCAGCATTCCTTTCATGAATTGACACAGGATGAGTCCAGAATATGTGGCTTGACTTAATTCTCATTGCTATAGAAAACCTCAAGTATGTAGAAGAAACTTCTTTTAAAAGAAAAAAAGAATCTTTCTAAATAATTTCACTTTCCTAAAAGATAAGCTTGCATAAACATTGCTCCTTTTGCCAAGGACAGGGTATTTCTAATGCAGAAATAAAGAATCAGGTGACATACTGAAGGGAGAAATTGGAATAGATGACAGGCTGCATGGGAGCACAAAGCCTCTCACATCTACCTAACAGCCCATGCAAATGAAATGTGCACTAAAAACACAATGACTTGGTGCAGGTACATCCTTTGTTGCAGACAATAGGTAGGAAATTGATCAGTTTTTTTTTAAAGCGAGTCTCAGCTGAATTTTCAACCTCATGTTAAGAGCAATAAAAATATAAAGCAGGATTCATATGCAGACACTGGTAAAGAACTTTGTGGCAGTGGGTTTACTATTTCCTTTGTATAGACCTTAGGTTGGAAATCAGCTGAACTTGTGGCTTTTGAGTCCTCATTCGTCATGGGTGGTGCTGGCCTGTCAGTGCAAACTGCCTCACTGCACCAAAACACACCATCTCCAGGAAAACAGGGTTCTGGCAGGGGCATACCCGGCCTGAGCTGGGGAAACTCTTTGAGCATGCTTTGCTGCGGAAAGGAAGTGGATTGAAAGAAAGGTTACCCAAAGAGGAGGGTCTAGAGAAAGTAACCATTCGGGGTCATCTGAGGTTCCATCACCTTTAGGGGAGAAACACTGAAGCTTCCCAGGTGGATGCTACAAAGCAGAGTTCACTCTACTTCTAAAGAGAAAAGCCAGTTATAGAAGACAGAGCTGAAAGGACTAAAATAAAACATGACTTCCTTCAGTTTATAATAGTGGACCATTGACTGGTATCACCCAGAATCTGGTACCCAGCAATGAGGAATACGTTCAATTATCCAAAAAGAAGGAATATTTTAAAAATGATTTGGTTGACGTAGTGATCATTTAATAATTGTTCATTGCAATAATTACCAAGAGATTAATTTAGCTTCAACTATCACCTCTCCAAAGGCACATAGCAGATAGGTTTGTAATCATTTTATATGAAATGCCCAGAGCAACTTATATACACTGCACCTTTTAAACAATGAAAGGGAAAATCCCAGGCACTTTCTACTGCGATATTCAATTTCTGGAAGGCAAAAAGGAGCTAGGAGTTGTATCTAACCTGAATGAGAATAGAGTTTGTGTCTTCAAATCAATGAAGAGTAGATGGTAGATGAGTTCTATTGATTAGGACTATTCTCTCACCTAGAAACTTCCGGTGCTTGGAAAGTTTACACATAAAAAAGCCCATCTACTAGCTAGTTTTAGCTGCATGAATATTGCTGCCAAATCATCGCAAAACACACAATCTATCTCACAAGTTAAAAGGGCAAGAGAAGGATCCGCAAATGGGGTAAAACAAATCTCACTAT
>PVKH010036573.1:0-11579 GCA_004027955.1 Chaetophractus vellerosus | reverse complement strand
CTGGAGCTTCCCATTTCCCCAGCCCATCCCTCATCCCCTCCTCCCAACCCCCCACCCCACCTTCCCATCCCATTCCCAGTTGATTCCCCCATGATCCAAACATTCAAGAGAAATGCCTGGTGCAGCTGGTTTCCCTTCAGGGCCCTGCTCCATCACTAAGTGTGGCTGGCTTCCAATTGGACTGGTTGAAGCCTGGGCCTTCCTGTTGTTAAAAATTAGGGACCTCAGCCCTGGCTACAGCCACCTTTTCCCCCGCCCCTGCCCCCTACTGCCAAGGCCTCTGGGTTACCTTTGTCAGCCATTTGTTGTAGAAGGTGATGCCGATGGAGAAGCAGTAGTACAGAAGGACCAGCCCCAGAGTCAAGAGCGCCTTCCACACAAAGGCCACGTCGAGGGCCCACCTCCCCATCCGGGGAAGCTGCAATGCCCTAGCTTCCTGGGTCAGCGAGCGCCGGCGTCTCTCGACGGCAGTCCCAGGAGAAGCCAGTTGCGCTGGGCCACGACTTTCAACAAGAACGTCTCCTGGTTAAAGTTCTCTGTGACTCCATGACTTGGAGTGGTCAGCGGAGCCCCAGGCAGAGTCCTCACCTGAGGGGCTGGTGGCCCGAGTCAACCCTCTCCATGGTCAAGTGGAAGCAGAGCTCACAAGCCCCAGGTCTGACACTAGAAAAATAAAAAGGCAGTTCTGAGGACTCGGGGCAGGGGTGATGCCTCTTGCAGCCAGAGGCCAGCGAAGGCTGCTTAACACTGGTGCCATGAGGGTCTGTGCCCTGCCTGTCCCATCCCAGCCCCCAGGGAGGGAAGCAGAGGACAGAAGAACAGCACGGAGCCGAGAGCTCCGTGCAAGCCCCATTCTCGGCCCCTCACACTGTTCTCCATGAGCCGTCACCAAAGCAACATGCCTGATCACTTCAGACCATGGCTTAGAATCCTTCCGTGGCTTCCTGCACTCTTGTGGTAAAGACCAACGCCCAGCCTAAGGCCCGTGAGGCCCCGGCCTGGCCCCTGCCAGTCCAGCCAATGTGTCCTGCTCCCACTGGCCAC
Source organism: Chaetophractus vellerosus (assembly GCA_004027955.1). NCBI lineage: Eukaryota > Metazoa > Chordata > Mammalia > Cingulata > Chlamyphoridae > Chaetophractus > Chaetophractus vellerosus. Next base: position 10,535 of record PVKH010036573.1, on the reverse strand, counting down.
CTCTCGGCCAGACTCCTTCCGGCTTTGTCCGCCCTTCATTCCTTTCTCAGCTAATTCTCCTTATCTTCAGCTCAAATGTCTCTTCCTCAGGGAAACCCCCTTGGCTTCCTGAGACACAGGGTGCTGTCACGGCTCCCCTAGTTTTTCTTCACAGGATGTGTGATGATGTGAGCAATGTCTGTGTCCCCTGGGAAGCTGTGAGCTCCAGAGGACCAGGGGACCACTGTGCCCACACTGGCCTTCCACAGACCCGGCACACTGCAAGTTCTCCATAGTGGTCTGCAACTCAGTGCAAGAGGGTGTGCACATCAGGCTGATGTGCCCCGTCTGGGCTTTAAGGGGTCAAAAGTGAACCAGGGGGGTTGGAGGCAAATGAACCAAGAACCCAACACCTATCTTGTCTTGGCCCTAACTACCACCCCCACAGGCACCTACCAGACTAAGCCACTCCGTGCTTCCCATCAGCCAACCCTGATGAGTGCCCAGGCAGGATGCAGTGAAACCACACCCCCTGCTCCTCCTTTGCCCTCCACTCCCACCCTGCTGGAATGCCACTAGGCCTTCCTAGAGCCATCCGACCAGGCAGGACCCACTCCCAATCTTGTCTGAGGGGAGTAACTACACTCCCCTGCATCTGGGACTTGGGCTATCATTTCCCCTACCCCAAGGCAACCTGTGGCAGTATCACTGCCCCAGAGACTCCTTGGGACTGTGATTCTTCTCAGGGGAGCTTTGAAAATCTATGGTGGTGCTTTGTGGGATGCTTCTGGCGGTGCACGAGCAGGGATGAAAGTGGGGCAGTTCCACTAACCAAGAATTGCTCTGCAGCCTGCATGGCTTTGACATGCATGTAGGTGAAATACCTGCTTAGAGTTACCTGAACCTAGAACCCATTTTATGTGGAAACACAGAGCAGCTTCTGCATGTTTTCACTATACACTAAAATTTCCAAGACTGTAACTGCCATTTACGTTGAGAGGACACTTAACTGTTTTTGTCAAAACTGCATCAGAGTTTCCATTTCGGAGAAACAACAGTCTACAGCAATGGCACTCATGGTGGCACCAGCCGGCGTTTGTGGCTGCCACGCTCCTGGGGTGCCACGTGTAGGTGAAAAGCGTCTGATGACTCCACAGCTACTCCTGGTACTGCTGTGCCTAAGAACTTACATATTTAAATGCATTTTACTTTATTAACAATTACTTTCCTTTTATTTGTCTTTTATATTATAGTTAGGGCATTGCTGATTTTTTTAAAAGTATGCATAGGTCATTGCTATTAACCATAAATTTCATTTCAGGATAATAAAGGGGGTTATTACAAAATAATTCTTAAGAAAAGGGGGTAGAGTATCCAGTGGGGTATCCTAGGTGACTTAATGCAGTCTCACTGCTTTAAATACCTTCTGTAAGCTGACGTCTCCCAAATGTACATCCCGAGCTCTGATCCCCCCGACCATTAAGGAATAGTCAACTCCTTACTGGTCTACCATCAGGTATCTCACATTCAGCATGCTGAAATCTGAACTTCTGTTTTTGCACCCACCCTGCATACAAAACTGCTCCTCTTCCTATTTCCCATCTCAGCAGATGCCACCACCATTTACCTAGTTGCTCAGACTAGAAACTTTGTTCTCATTCTTAATTCCTCTTTCTCTCCGTCCACATTTAACCAACAAGTACTGTCAGCTCTACCTTTAAAACATATTCCAAATACCATCAGGTCTCACGACCTCCACCACCACCCGAGCCATCATCCTCTCCCTGCTACTGCAATGGTCTCCTACATGGTTCTCACTGCTGCTCCTTGCACCTCGCAGACTCCTGCTTACCTAGCTAGAGAGGAGTGCATGGGAATCAAGCACAAGTCCAGCAGCCCTTAAGGCCCACACCTTTTCCTCTACACCAGGATTTCTCAACCTCGGCACTACTGACACCACAAGTGGGCTAATTCTTTGTTGTGGGGGCTGTCCTGTGCATTCCTGGGCTCTACCCACTAGATGCAGTAGTGCTGTCACCCTCAGCTGTGGCAACCCACAACGTCTCCAAACACTGCCAAATGTCCCTCAGGGAGCAAAGCTGCTCCCAGTTGAGAACTAGTGCTTACTCCACACAGCCAATCACAAGGTACACTGGTTCTAAGAGCACTTTCTTCCCAGCAATCTCCCCTTGTGGGTCCTACACAGGAACTGGCCTGGTTTCCAAGGTAGGGGAGTCTGTTCACCCTTCTGTGAACCAACTCCTTGTACCTCCTGCTTTTGTTGTAGTTCCTGCTCCAACATTGCAATACTCTCCCCCCACTTTTCTGCCTGGTCAAATCCTGCTCTTCCTTCAAAGCTCTAGTCCAGGTCCCCCACCTTCAGGAAAACTCCTACGACCACCCCAGCCCACAGGGAGCACAGTTTCTAAGTTTTAACAACACTCATTATCTTAGCTTTCAGAAGGTCACCTACCCACAAACATAAAACCAGGCCTCAGCTAGAAGGGCCTTGGAAATCTACTAGCCACTTACTCAACAGGCACTGATTAAGTACCCTTGTATGCCAAGTATTGGAGATACTGATATGAGACCGATAAGGACTCCACCCTTATTTTATAATAATAAGGCCTAAAGGGGTAAATGCTCTTTTGTTAATTTCACTTGCCTAAGAAAGAAGCTCCATATTCTGCCTCACTTTCCGCAGGGAACAGCCTAGCTGGGAGCAGTACCCACAGCCAGGTAGAGCTGGTGTCCGGGGGAGGGGATGAATTGCTGTACCACCTTGCTCCCCCTTGGGCTCCCCAAGAATAACATGCCCAGTATAGTTTAATGCTTGCAAATGTGGATTCTGGAATTCGAAATATCTAGGCTCAGATTCTGGTGGTCTACTTATGATTGTGCATGATCCTAAATTACTTAATCTCTGGGCCTCTGACCTTTACAGTTTCACCAACTGTAAAGGGGGAGAAAACCATCTTGCTGCCTGGGGAGGGGAGTCAATGGCATGAGGTACAGTAAGTAATGCTGGCTCACAGTAGGGTCTCCTGCCACTGGCCCCCTTTATAGCGAAACCTCCCCAAAGCTGCTTGTACTGCTGTTTCCATTCCCTTACCTCCTACCCCCTCTACAGGTTGGCCTCACTGTTGTACTGAGTCACCATGCCCTTTCCTCCCTGTGTCACCTGCTTCAAGGGCCAAGTACATAGGTACTCATCAGCATCTTACAGCTGGTCATTGCCTCCTGGAAACACTTTTTCTTGAATGCTAAGACATCCCACTCTCCCGTTTTTTCTCCTGCTCTTCCTGACTTTTTCCTGGCCTTCTTTGCTGGCTCATCCTCAACTCAACCTGTGAAAACTGGGTGCCTGAGATCTAAATTTTTACATTAGCCAAACCTCTTTTGTGAACTCCAGACTAATCCATCCAATTGCCTATCTGGTAGCCCCATTCAAGATACCTAAAACTTAAGATGCCCCAAACATATTTCTTGATTCTTTCTGATGCCCCCAACCTATTCCAGTTATTCATTAAATTCCAACATAATACACCAGATTACTTAAGCCAAAAAGCAAAAATCAAAGATGAAGGCATCCTTGCCCACTCTCTTTCCCTCATTCCTCAAACCCTGTCCTGTCATTCTACCTCCAATATAATTCCTGACCCATCTAAATCTCTTCACCTCTACTCCCACCACCACAGCCCATGCCACAGTTATCTTTCACCTATTGAATCCTTCCCCCTTACAGCCTGGAGTGCACAAAGCAGCCTGAAAGATGGCTTTGAAAAGGCACAGAAGGTAGAACACAGCGCCACAGGCTCATTCTAACTCCTCACCATGGCCCACAAGGAAGGCCTCACGTGATCTGGCCTCTGCAACCTCCTCCTCAGCCACTTTCCTCCAGCACCCACCACACTGGCCTCCTTCCTGGTTCTCAGACCCATCAAGTCTGTTCCCTTTCTCCAGAACACTCTTTCACAGATTTTTGCTTGGCTGAATACTTCACTGAGGTCTCAGCTTAAATGTCATTCCTCAAGGGCTCTCCCCCCGACCCTGCAGGTCCGCCTCCTTGTCCTCGTGGCACTTACCCACCACCTGACATTTCCATGCTTGCATAGTGCTTGCCGCTGCCCCTGCCCCACCCCCACCCCGGACGCGGCCTCTCTACAGGCAGGGCCGTGTCTGTAGGACTGTCGGCTGGGTCCGGGACCCGGTACTTCGCAGGTGCTCAGTTAATGCCGGATGAACCAGCGCGAGGCAGGCGACCCGCAGGAGGGCGACTGGAGACCCCTGCACCCGCCCCCTGTACAGACGGGAACGCTGAGGCTCTAGAACAGGCAGGAGCGTGGGTGTGCCCCACGCCACCGCTTGCCGTCCCAGCCGCCGCCCTCCATGACCGCAGGAGCGGGCGGGAAGGCCAGCGGCGATCCCACTCACCTAGGACCCGGGCTCTCCCGACCAGGATCCTGGGGCCGGAAGTGCGAGGTGGGCGCCGTCGCCGCCACGCTGGGAGGGGGTGCGACTTCCGGCGGAAGCCGCTGGGAAGCGGGGCGGGGTCGGCCTCCTCCCGGTAGTGGCCTGCGCGGCGGCGTCCGCACTTTGTTGGGGACGTGTCTGCGTCTCCCCCGAACCTCGGCGCCGCGTCTCCTCCTCCAGCTCCCTCTGGCTCAGTGTTGAGCACCTTCATGTGTTGTAATTATTTGTCTCTCTTGCTCTAGAGCAGGGACTTTCTCTGGAGCCCCTGTGCCTGCCCCAGTGCCCTGCACACAGCAGGTATTCAAAATGTTCACCTGTTTACTTTTATTGAACCCACTAAGTATTTACCTTTTATCTAGTCCAGTGCTGGGCAACCACGGAACCACAAAGATAAATCTCTCACGGCTGTTTTTTCCGGAGCCCAAGCCAGCCGACTGTGAGGTCAGGGGCGTTAAGCTACTGCATGAGGCTTGGAGGATGAAGAAGTGCGGTAATACTAAGTATTTATGAAGCATTTGTGCGCCTGGAACTTCTAAAGAATTATTTCGTTTTCAGTAAGTTGAGTAGGGGGGAGACTCCCAGAAAGAAAAAAACGAAGGATTTCTAAAGGCTGAGACTGAGTCTGGCTTGACCCCGTGTTGTTTGTAATTAAAGTAACAAAAAATGTTGTTGGAAAAGTTCCCCAGGGAACTTGGGCTTTACTCATCTTGCAGGATGGATTAAAAGGGGCACTAGTTTGTGGACAGGAAGACCATTCTAAGAGGCCAGGGTTGCATATTTGAGACCCAGTTTTGTGCTTCTGCCCTCCTCCAACCCCCTCCTGGGCTCTCTGTTTTTAAGACAGGCAGCAAACACTGATCCTCGCAAGTGACTCAGCCAGGCCTCCCTGGCCCCAAACAGAAAGCTTAAGGTGAGAGTGTAAGCAGTGCTGTATGCAAACTGCTGCTGCCACCTCCACCAACTAACATCACAGGCATTAGTTCATTCAGCACTTACCAAGACCCTACAGTGGCTCCCATCCTTGCGCAAGGTCTTGGCTTCATTCAGTCTTCAAGGCCCTTATTGCATGCACTTTCTCTGCCTTCTGAAGAGCTTGTCCTTGCCTCCTCTTTCAGAGTCAAGAGGAAGTATCTGTTTTCATCACAGCCCTCATTCGACCCTCCCAGCTAACGACCAGGGTTGAGGAGGCTTAGAGCAACAACTTAAACACCAGCTAGAAGCCTGGGCATTAGCACAGGCAACTCTCAGGGTGAAGAATGAGGCTTCTTTGTAAAGCAAGCACAAGTACTCGAGCTGTTCCTTGGCTGCGTCCCCGGCCGGGAGAAGAGGGGGGACATGTTTATGGGGGTGTGCAGTATGCCTTTTCCTGCTGTACCCAGCAGGCCTGGGCAGAAAACACTTTGTCCCAGTGCAACAATCTGTGAGCATCATTAACCAGGAAGGGTGTGTGTGTGTGGTGGAGTGGGGGGAGGAGAGGTTGCAGAGGAAGAAGGGTTCTTGGAATGTGGCTGGAAAGCTGGCCAGATTCTCAGACACACTGAAGTCCTCTCAAGGTGCAATCTCCACCCTTGGGCAGGGAGCAAGGGCAGAAAAACAGCTGGTAATGGGAACCACAGCTTGTACATGAAAGAGTATTTATTGAAAACATGGTTACTGGCAGGAAGCTTCCAGCTGCTCTTCGCTCACAACTGGAAGTGTTACTTTTTTTTTTTCCTTCCATTTTTGCCCCCAGTTTTATTTTCCTCCAAACATTCCATCATAGGATAGGTAGATCTTATATAAATATATATACACGTATGTATAAGTATGGCCTACAGTAAAGAAAATATATAGTACACTCTTCATTGGATAGTACCTACCATGCCAGGCTATCAATACTGAATGTCACTACCGTTTGTCCAAGGAGAGAGGTTGTGCGTGTGGTTTACAAGTGCTGCAGCACCAGGGAAGCCCAATGGCACAACTGTGGCCTCAGCCAGTTCCCTGAAATCATGGCCAATGGCAGAAACCACCACACTGGAAAGGAGAGGAAGGGAAGGCAAACTTCCTGGGGCCTGGGGGGGCCAAAGGAAAGCAAACTGGAGGGGGATGGTAATTCAGGTTAGGTGGGAGATTTCTGCCTAAGGAAGGAAAAGATACAAACGTGAGAAGATGAGGCATGGAATCTAGTGACCTCACCATAGTTCTAGGCCCATATCTCACCCCGGCTTTTCTTGCAGAGTTCCTTGAGTCTAAGAGGGCGGGACTTAGCCCGGAGGCCTTTGATTTACTAGGATGAGAGCTTGTAGGGAGAAAGTTCCATCTGCCCTGATAACTGCATGGGCAAGAGAGATCTGCCGGCTCCAGAGATCAGAGATGTTAGAGTCGAACCTCAGAAGCAGCAGCATCTTGGCACCATATGAGGTGGGAGTGAGTCCTCACGAAGAAGAGAAAAGTAAAGGCCCAAGGCATCTACTAAGCAAAGGCCAAGGCCTCTGCTTAGATCTGAGTCACAAGGCATGGGTCACCCACAGGCAGCCACTCCTAGGTACTATACATGCCCAGCACATCTGTCCTCTGCAGTCAGCCTTACCTGGGCCAGCTCTTGCTCACAAAGAGTCCAGCAGACCAGAGAGTAGGCTCAAGAAGAAAAGATGAGTAGCTGTTGTTAAATACAGCTCAAGAAGCAGTTTCTTGGGCTGGAAGGCAAGGGCATCTGCTGTTCATTCCTCATGGCCCAACCCAGGCTTTGCGGTGATGGGGAGGGTAGAACACCCTGGCATCATGACTCTTAGTGGACAGGGACCAAAAGAAAGCTCTGGTTGGTCAGAGGAGGGTTTGAAGAATGGCTGGCATTCACGGGCCACCGTGGCCACTACAGGTTCTATACAAGAGAAAAGGCACCAGACTGTGAGTGTTTCTCCTGGGCCCCAAATCCCTTCCTGGGCACTGTTACTTCTGGCTCCAGGCTCAGCCGTAGTGATAGACAAAGTCATAGCTGCTGGGCTCCTTGGGGACGGGCGGTGGGGCTTCAGGAATCTGGATGTTCTCCAGGTCCAGGAGCCGCAGCTTCATCTCCATGCTCAGCAGCGTGTCCAGGTCACTCTTGGTCAGCTCGCTAGACATGTCCTTCCCCATAAGGGCACTGAGGCCGTCAATCCAGATGCAGTACTGTGGGGAGCAAATGGAAAAAACGTCACATGGTGTCTCCTGATCAACTGGAGATCCTGCTCAGGTCCCTTCTCTGATGAGACTCACAAAACGAAATTTCTTTTGGCACTATTCAGTATAGGCAAACTGATTTTATATAAACCTGATAGATGCAAGTCTGTAATAGTATCAAACATAAATTGAGATATTCACTTTCCCAAAATATCTTCTGGCTATTATGAGGGGATTTACATTAAAAATCCTTAATATGAAATAGGAGTTTTAAAAATGCAATTAACGAATCCAGCAAAATTAGACCCAACTATCTGAAGTTGTACCCCAAATTAGTAGTAGTGGTGGTGGTGGTGAATATATATTAAGTGAAAAAAAGCAGGACACAAACAGGAATCACTGCAGGATCTTGATTTTTTTCGAAAAAAGAAAATTCAGCACTAGAGAAACTGAACTCAAGCATCTCACAGTAAGATGTAACACCAGAGAACTCTTCTCAACCCATCCCTTTAACTCCTCCTGTTCTCTGCTGCTGTTTTCCTTTGTCCATGCCTTTGTTCACCTGTCTCCTCACCTGACTGTCCTTCATTTCCTCCAATAATAGTCCAGTAGCAGCTGAGGCCCAGCCCCCTCTTCTGGAAGCCCCACCTCTAGTTCCCACTGAAGGCCCTCAGAGTTCACCAGGCATATCCGGTGTCAACCACAGTTACTCAGCGTCTTCCGGTGCTGCAGCTGAAACTGACAGCCCCTTGTCGGAAGGACCAGATCCATCTGGTTTCAAAGCCCATGCCAGATCCACTACAACATGTGACCAGAAGCCCTGAATGGGGAGATCTGTCAAGTTCACTTGGGCAAGTAGCCAAAGAGAAAATGGAAAGAGGAGAATTTTCCCAGTCAAGTAAGTTAGCCCCAGTTGACCTAATCTTTCTAATGGCAACCTTATGGCTGCTGCTAAAGAGTGCCCTGGAGAGCCCAGTTCAGGGTAAAGGGCCCACAATGTGGCAGATCCTCAGCGTCAGAAAGCCTTCAGGACACGCTGTGGCCAGCTGCCCTCAGGGAAACTCGCCTGCTCCTCTCCTCCAGCTGAGGAGTGACAGGGAGGGCAATGTTGCCCAAGGCAGTGCCACACTGCTCACCTCATACTTATTAGGTGCAATGAAGTTTAAGGTTTCATCAGGATCATACAGGATGGAGAAAGCCAGTTCCAACACCTCCTGAAGGAGAAAGGGTTTTGGTTACTTTGGAATGGCTGGACTCTGTCCACCAAGATCTTGGTCAAAGTCCTCATCAGATGTCTCCATTCAGGAGTGATGTCAGCAAGGCCTCTAAGTGTGCACACAGCCTGGCTGGAGGTGAGGCCCAGTGGTAATCAACCTTAACCCACCCATTCCCCACCCAAGTCACGCTTAGGGATGTGTAACTCTTTAAATAGGAGAAAAGTTATTTTTCAACACTCAGAATGCCTTGAATGTCAGAGTCCATGACTGCATATTACCCAAAAAGTTATAATTTACATTACCAAGATGACTGATTTCCTATTTCTATCATGCTGTAAATGGCATTGGAAAATCTTTAAGTTTATAAAACAAAAACAAAAACAAATTGTGGTTGAGATGGGACAATTTGAGCATCAACAAAATAACTGGACTGAAGTAAATATAATTTGCCTGAATTCATGAGTTCATGATACCAAAAAACAAAAGACAAATCACACACCCAAAATTGGTCAATGTGGGACAATACCAGGAAACTAACTATTTATTTTCAAAATAGGCACATAATGGAGAAGAATCAAGCATCTATCCTGCCTTTTTAATATAATCTGTTCTACGGGGAAACGAATAGTAGATGAGGTCAAGTTTCTCCTTAGAGAAGTAGTTCAGCTAATAAATGAAAAGGAATGACTGAATTAGAGTATCACCATTTTGCAAACCTTAATTTGCTAGTGGAACAAGGTCAACAGCCTGCTAACACACAAGAAGAGAGACAACCAGACATTATGTGCTTCTTGACAGATGAACACAGCACCATGTATGAAGCAGTCTTACCAAAAAATGTCAAACCTGAACTGGGTCAAGCCTCCAGATCATACTACCAATTTACAGATCTGGGACAGAGGAACAAGTTAAACTAGACCATGGGGATACAATCAGCAAATTTCAGACTCTGGGAAACTACCAAACCAGCAACCTGGTTTCCTCAACTAATAAAGTGAAAAGAAAAAAAAAGATGGAACTTCTAAATTAAGAAACAAAAGACATTATCAACTAATCACCTTATCTGGACCTTATCTGGATTCTGATTTACCAAATTAAATGGCTATAAGTGTGTGTGACAATATATACATACACATACATATATACACACACAGTATAGCTTTGTGTGTTATAAATATATATATGTATAAACATTTACATATTTTACATAGAGAAATTATGAAACTTATTAGACAACTGGTGGAAATTCAAACATAGATGGAATATTTGATGATATTAAATAACTTTTTATTTTTAGGTGTGATAGTATTGTGGTTATGTTAAAAGAGTCCCATATTTTAGAGATGCATACTAAATACTTAAAATGAGATAATCTGGGGCCCGGCTAGATAGCTCAGTGGATAAAGAGCGCGCTGGGATACCACATGGGAGGCCCTGGGTTCGGTTCCCGGGGACCTCTCCTAGAGGGCAGACCGCCTTGAGAATGGCAAGCCGCCATGGGTGGGCCAAAGCCGCCGTGGGCAGGGCAAAAAAAAAGCTGCCACGGACAGGGCAAAAGCCGCCACGGGCAGGGCAGGTCACCCGCAAATGGAGCGCAGCCAGCCACCCGTGCACTGAAGCAAGAGCCGGCCGTGAATAGAAGCAGAAGCCGCCCACAAGCGGGGAAAGCCGCGCCTGCGCAGTGACCAAGTCTCGGCGCGTCGCCGCAACGGGGGGAAGGGGAGA
>PVKH010036572.1:0-11571 GCA_004027955.1 Chaetophractus vellerosus | reverse complement strand
CCTTCTATTTAAACCTATAGTTAGTACTAGAGTTGATAAGTGTTTGTCCAAGAGACTTAAATCTTTGGGCTTTCCATGTGCCAATTGGGCCCTGAATCTCAATAGCGTTGCAACACCTACTCTCCAGTTCATTGGACCCACCCAGGGCAACTAACAAGAAGATGATGATGGACACCAACCATCCCAAGGAACAGAGAGGGTCTACAGCTGCAAGCAAGATAGTCCCATCCATCTGCCCTCTAGGATCTAAGGCCCCTTTCAATTATAGGTGGAGGGGACATCACCATCCCAGAATCCTCAGGATTGGGGAGTGAAATATGGACTAGAGTAGACTTACTGGTATTCTACTATAGACTTATTGTGATTCTAGCAAGAACCTTTATCATTGATGTGGAGGCAGTGGCCACTGGAGGTCCTGAGGGGAGGGAGAGGGAAACATAAGTGTAATATGGGGACATTTTTGGGACATTGGAATTGTACTGAATGATGTTGCAATGACACAGACCATTAAATATCTTGTCATAACATATAAAATTGTTTAGGAAAGAGTTTAATCTATAATGTAAACTATAATCCACACTTAGTGGCAATGCTCCAATATGTGCTCATCAATTGTAACAAATGTACCACACTAATGAAAGATGTTGTTAATATGGGAAAGTGCGGGAGAGGGATGGAGTGGGACATATGGGAATCACCTACATTTTTTATGTAACATTTATGTAATCTAAGTATCTTTCAAAAAAAATTTTTAAGTGTAATAAAATAAAAATATATATGCTATCATAATGAATTTTTTTAAAAAATCAACATTAAAAAATTGCCCAATGGTTACTTTTATTGGAGGTCTTTATTTCATTGTGCTGCTTTGAACCACTGTCTAGTCTTCTTTCTTTTCAGTCTGAAGAACTCTATTTAGCATTTGTAGGGCAGGTCTAATGGCAATGACCTTTCTCAGCTTTTGTTCATCTGGGAATATCTTTATCTCTCCCTCATTTTTGAAAGTCTTTGATATAAAATTCTTGGCTCGCAATTGTCTTCTTTCAGCACTTTACATGTTTCCATCCAATGCCTTCTTGCCTTCATGGTTTTTTTAATGAGAAATTGGGACTCCCTTGTAAAGAACAAATTGCTTTCCTATTGCATCTTTCAGAACTCTCTCACTGTCTTTTGCATTTGGCAGTTTGATCATTATGTTTTGGGCATATTTTTTTTCTTCAAGCTTATCTTGTCTGTGTTCTCTGTGCTTCTTAGATGTGCATATTCATGTCTTTGCTAAGTTTGGAAAGTTTACTGTCATTATTTCTTTGAACATTCCTTCTGCCTCTTCCTCTTTCTTCACCTTCTGTCACCCTGATAATGCCTATATTCCTATACTTGATGTTGTCAAGGTCCCTTAGGCTATTTTTGTTTTTATAATTATTTTTTCCTTTTGTTCCTTAGCTCAATTCATTTCAATTGTCTTGTCTTTTGAGTTCACTTATTCTTTCTTCTGTCAGTTACAATCCACTCTTGAAACCCCCTTGGGAAATTTTCATTTCAAGTTTTGTGGTCTTCAGCTTTAGTAGTTCTGTTTTAAAAAATAGCCTTTTAAAAATTTCTCTCTTTATTGGATTCTCATGTTGTTCATTGTTTTCCTGATATGATTTCTTTCTTTCTCTGTGTTTTCTTTCATCTCCTTGAGCATATTGAAGATCATTTTTTTTTAAAGAAGCCTTTGTCTGGTATGTCCACAGTCTGTTTATCTTCACTGATAATTTATGGACATTTATATTCTTCCTTTGGATGGGCCATAATTTCCTGTTTCTTGTTTTCTTGTAAGCTTTTTTTGCACAGCGTACATATTAATGTTATAAAATGTTGTCTCTGGGATTTATTCCCTTAGATGCCTGTTTCTTGAGTTTTTAACCAGCTGGCGATATGACAGAGATTTTCTTGAGTGTCAGCCCTCCTATATCCCAAGGTGAATACAAAGTGCAGGGTCCTCCCTGCCTTTTCTGGGCTTGTGTCTTGTTCTGCATTTGTGGTTGCAAGTGGCCTTAGCAATTCCTTTGTTTAAAGGATATTGAATGCCCTCTCTACTTCTCAAGAGACAGATCTCCCTCTCCCAGGTATTCTATTTCTGGGCTTAAAGCAGGTAGGTTTTTGCCCCACATCAGCTAACTCTTATCTTAAATTTTCTATGCCTCAGTCTCCTTTTCTATAAAAGGTGAATAATAAGCTCACAAAGGTGTCAAGAATGTTAAATTTGTTAATTTATTTTAATTATTTTGGAACAGGTCTAGAATACAGTAAATGTTCAGTATTTTGCTATTGTGATTATTACTATCTTTGAAACCATTGCTAACAAGAAGGCTGCTGAAAGGTATCCTAGCTCCCCAATTCAACTTTCACTTGCTTCAAAATAAATAGTTGTAATATTTGATAAATTCTTACCTAAAACCAAAGCTTATTTATTGAGACCTATTATCTATAGTTGTGTGGTATGATTCAGAACCCTATAATAAATAAGATTTTTATAAAAGTGTAATATCAAATGTTACCAAATTCTACCTTAAGAATTCTTTCCCATGAAAGAGAGTCATTTTTGATAGTAGAATGATGTCTTAATTTTTTCAGTAAAAACATTTCAGAAAAAGAATCCAATAAATACATATTTTGAGTAAATTCAATTAAAACTTATTCTGTGATTCTCTGATACTTTTATGGTCTGATAGTTATATCCAACAGACAATATATAGTGAGCTCCCAAAAAATTAATCTAGATTCCTAGTAATAGTTCATGAAATCTGGACCCTATAACTAAGCAAATGACTTAATTTCAAATTGTTCCATCAATGAAATGATCATAAAACCTTCCCATTCACTCTGGAAATAAGTAGAATATTTGCTCAGAGATTCTTTTAAGAAATTAGCAGATGAGTTATATACTCAACAACTTTATAACTTAAGAAAAGGTAGGGTGCTTAATTATATATGATACTTGACCATTGTAATACCTCAAATATTTCACATATATGCAGAACAAAAGAGCCCCATTGTTCAGTCCTTAGGTAATATCAAATCTTCACAAAGCCTAAATCTTGAAAACCTAGTTGACATATGATTTTTCAAAAATATATTCTACTCTGAAAAAAAATACTATTTCTTGAATTCAAAATTATATAGCTAAACCTTATGTTTTATTTTGATTTGGAAGAAATCCAAATGGCCATTATATAGTACCATAAACAGGTCATGCTGATGATCTTCTTATATGACATGTTTACCGTTTACCACTGTTGACTTGCATACAAATGTTTGTTTCCAAATTTAATTAGGATGACTGACATGTATTATATAGACTTAAAGATAGAAACTCCTGAATTTTGTTTCTTTCTAACCTCTTACGAAGTGGTTGCCTTCCATGTTTTAAGTGGTCATTGTGTAAATTTAGTCAAGATACAATTTTAACGTAGTGTAAAATGTAAATGACCCTGACTTTTAACAAATGACATCTATAATATGAAATTTGCAGGATTAACAAAACTACCTATTAGATAAAAGGTGAGGTGGTATTTTTTACATGGTTGAACTATAAAATGTGTATTAATAAGATAATATTAACACTGATTTGGGAGCATTTCAAGAGGAAAGATTTAGCAATCACCTTTTCATTTTGAAAACAACAGTAGTGTTACTTGGTCGTGGAATATGATTATTTTTTGAGTGCCATAGGATAAGTCCTTCATAATTTAACATTTTAATCATTTCAAGGTGATTTGCTTATACTGTAAGAAATCCTGTGTTGGCACTTTCCCCACATGTTTCCTAAGCATAATCGCATATTAGCTGCAATTTTCTCTGCAACATAAGACTTAATTATGCTAAAGAAAAATGCTTCTTTTTAAATAAAAAGTGTAAAATACCACAGGTATCCAGTTTGAACTAATACTGAGATTGGAAACTCATTACTACCAAAAATGTCAGTTTTGATGAAGCATTTAAAAAAATTCCACGAATCAAATTCAAAATGTCTTTACTAAGCTGTTTTATGGTAGCGTGTACCATTGGAAATGTGATGAGTCTTCATGTAAAAATGCTGATTTGAATTAGATTTAGAATGTATGTCATCCTCAATTAGCCTTTCTTTCATCAAAATGATCTCACAAACACGAAGAATGAATCTTTATTTCCTCCTTTGCACATGGGAGGTCATTTGTCAGATTTAATATACTTCTACCTATGTCTTCCTACATGCTTGGAGTTCAAGATGGATGACCACAGACTTGCTGAAAAAGTTTCGAGCTTAAAACTTAAATTTAATTTTAATGTAATACCAAAACCATTCATACTGAGGCTGAAAATTAGAATAGCATTTACTAAAACAACATTGATTTATTTCCATTTAAGGAGAAAAATATATTTTTTGTCGACTTCCCCTCTTGTAAGGGTGAGTTCATATATTAATAATTACCTAGGTAATTCAGTGAGAGAAGTATTACGAAGTAAACATTTTTTTTCCCAGAACCATTCAGATACTTTTTTGACCGAGACTTGTGTTTTTCCTACTCTCTATGACATTATATAAATACAATCACTTATTATGCGACTGTTTGTTTATAAGCAATTATCCTAAGGAATTTCACAAATGAATATCCAACAGTTGGACAATTACAATGACTCTGGAATGTAGATATCAATTTAGAGACTATGGAGTATTTTAAAAGAATACTTTGATTAGACTGGAGATTTATATACTGAAAGTGTTCCCAGATAACCCCCAATATGTGGCTACTTCCATCTTCTAAAGAAAGTTCTACCTATTTATGAAGGGGCTCTTTGCAAAATCCAGGTTTCACAAGGCCAGGTCCTAAAGAGTTTGGCTGTTTATGGGAACCTTTGAGTTGCTGCAAGTATAACTGAGATCATGGCTTCTGCTGTGGAACATTTACATCTTGGCAAACATTTAAAAATAGTTGTTGGTTTGCCTGAAGGGAAAATAATTACATCCTTTTTATAAGGCAAAGCCTAAATATTAACCCTCAGAGTATCTTCAAAGTGAGAATATAAAGCAGGATAGTAGGAAAATCTTGTTTCCTGCTTTGACACTAAAAATGGTGGCTGCAAAACTGTGTTTTAGAATAGCGCTATTCACCACTCACATCAATAGATAGAAAATAATGCTCTGAACTATATGTTTATGAAATATTCAGCTCTAGAACACCAATAAAAATTTACAACAAATTTTATCATGTTACAACACAATACTTCAAAAGGGTTGATGGGGTATTCAAAAGAAATAAAAATAAAAGACTGTTTTCTCTATGGGGAAAGCATAAGAGCAAATGGAAGAGTGCATATAAAGTTTAATCATTCTTAATAAATGATTTATAAATACAATGTAAGAAACATTATTATATCAACAGGCATTGATATGGAACAGGATTATGAAGATAATAATTGTTTTTTTCACATTTTGGAGGAGATAGAAAAGAACCCTAAAGTCCCTGCTATAATAAGTAAACATTTCATTAAAATGATCACTAGGTCCTGTTACATTTTATGTTTCTACTTAGAGTCAATGAAAATTTATATTGTGGTATATTTTGAATTCCAACAGACATAATATTAACCCTGTAATATATTACAATTTCCCAGGAGTAAAATTTTAGTAATTCTATAATTAAAATATTAAGCAAGTGTATAGCTCTTCAAGTTTAGTTATTATTAAATAATTTATACTGTAACCAAGTTAGATAGTCACATGAATAGCCTTACTTAAATAAACACTTCCTTTAAGGAAACTATTTAGCACATTATGAACATCAAATTTTGGAAAACAGAGGCTAAAACACCCTATGGTGAATGCTGCAGTAGAGAAATAAAGGTAAAATATTACCATAAAATATCTTGGTTTTCACTATTTATGGTATGTGAAAAAAACATACAAGAATGCAATGTTTTGCATTAAGTTGATATTAATATAAACAAAATATTGTAATGATTTAAATCATATAAGAAAGAAGGACTTTTTGGATAAAAATTCTGGCTTCTAAAATTTGAAATAAGTTCAAGTATTTTACTTTCAATATAAGTATGAGAAGATCCCATCAAATATCATATTCTACAATCTCTCCAACTCGAGGAATCAATGTTGTCTGAATATGGAAACAGTTTTCAGGACATTCAAAGAGGAAAAGTCACTGGCAGAAGGAGCTCTTTGAAAGAAGCAGAGAGACAAAATAATAAATCAAATTCTAATTTATTGTAACTTTTTTATGCATCATGATACTTATGAGAACAGGGTCTGCTTTAGTCTTGTTTGATATTGAACCCACTCCATAGAGTCTCTGCCCTTACAGAACTTACATTGTAATCAAGGATAGAGACAACTAACACATAAAATAATAACTAAACAAGAGAAGTTCAGCTGTGGGAAGTACTACTGCAAAAATAAAGCATTATAATTAGATAGAGGATGGACAGGGAGGATTGAAAGAGGCAAGCACAGATAGTTGAAAGGCACCCTAGATACAGGGGAAAAAATTTGCAAAGTTCAGAGAGCTAGTGCCTTGCTATATCTGTGTGAGCAGAAAAGATCAAAAGAGAAAGGGTGTGGTTAGAAGCGTGCAAATATCCAATAATAATGATAACAACAATACTAACTTTCTTTGAACAATTAATATGTGTCAGCTACAGTTTTAGTGTTCAACCTGCAGATTCCGCTGGGCCTTTTCTCTAAGGATAAGACATATAGATTTTATTCAAATTGCAATGGGAAGCCATTAAAAGGTTCAAATGCAGAAAGATATGGTTAAATAAGTATTTCAAGAGATCTCCCAGATGTCCTGTGGATAATGAAATGGAAGGGAAGTAAAAATTTAGCAACGAGGAAAACCATGGGAAGACTATTACAGTAGTACAGATAAGACAGGCAGAAATGCGCTGAGGGCTAACAATCCAATATACATTGACAGGTATAGTTGACTCTTCAGTAGGTTTCACAGAAATAATGAAATCAAGAGCTAATCTTGAGGCATTTAGTCTGAGTAACTGTGAATCATTTTACCGACTTGAAGAAGACAAGCTATGGAGCAGAGCTGGAAGATGTTAGAACATTAGTCCTGCTTTGAGCACGTAAGTACTGTTGAATAACCAAAAGAATGAAGGATATAAACCTTCAACTAGGGGGAGAGTTCTGGATTGGAGAGAGAGACTTTTGAAATACCAGAATACCCATCCATTCGTTTAGAAACATGGGGCTAGACAAAATTACTTTAAATGAGTGAAAATGGATAAGACAGGAAAAGACGGAGCCTGGTGGCTTATTGGTTGAGGACCAGCAATGGTAGCTGAAAATTGCTGCCTGGGAAACTGGAAGAAAACTAGGAGAATAGAATTACATGGAAGCCTGGAAAATCAGATTTTTCCAAAAAGGATGTGTATCAAACTGTGATAGAGTTAGACAATGAAGACAGACAATTAGCCATTTGATTTGACAACATGAAGGGCAATTCTGGATAAAAATGGTAAGTGGCATTTTTGAGAAGTCATGCAGAAAAAGCCTGCTTGATTTTGATTCAAGAAACAATGAGAAATGGTGAGTAAAGGGTGAGAGGGTTCAAAATCATCTATTATGAAATAAGATTTACTGCAAACCATAGGGAATGGAAGGAGACGTGGTTCAAGGGATATTTTTTCTATTTTTAAAGATGAGTTATTCTAAGTCACATGAATTAAGATGGGGAAAATATATGGTGAAGGAAAATCATGATTCGGGTTGTTTATCATTAAATTGGAGAAGATAGAATCATATTTGTTTTGAAAGTGAATGAAGTGTGTGTGTGTGTGTGTGTGTGTGTGTATGCAATGTGGCTGGCCTATAGTAAGTGATCAAATAGTAGCTATTCAGAAGATGATAATGAGAATGATTTGATGAACTACTTTTATTTCCAAGTTTAAGCTTGAGGCTTTAAATTTGATTCTATTACACACCTTGCTACCCAAGCCATACTGGCTATGAGAGAAAGCCACTCTAATTCCTTTAGTCATACCTTCTTCTTGCCAAGCCTTGCTACTCACCTTTATTCATTAGGTTTCAGCCTAAAACATTTGACTGTTGTAAAACACTTAAAGAAAAGCATTTCCCACCACCAAGCTATTCAAAGAACAATTATTATAAGCTCTAAAGGCAGTTATATAAACATTTTGTGCAACAATAGCCCTACTAAGTGAAGGATGATATTCATTTGGTAGAAATGCTTTATATTCTTAAAGCATTTTTCTGTGGGCACACCTCATGCATTAACTCTCTCAATTCCATCATCTCAATATTCTATAAATTATTTAGTTCACACATTGAACAAAGATGACTTCCTTCTCCAATTGTAGTATTTACATGTAGTCTCCAGAATCTAAGTGTCTTGTTTATTATAACTGGACTACAATCTGAATCTAGAATCTCACTGCAAATTAGTCTGTGGCTTCATCAATCATCTTATTTTACCGTACAATAATTCTATGAGGTATGTGACATAGACAAAGAAAAAAGTAACAGTGTCGTACTTACTTAAAGGAACCCCCACTTCATTCATCTATAAATTGAGTGCATTAGATTGCTTTTTTGTTGTTGGAAAAGTTGTGGATTTACAGAACAAGCACACACAAAATACAGGATTCTCATAGGCCACCTTATTAACACCTTGAATTGATGTGGTGCATTTGTTACAATTGATAAAAGCAATATCTTTTTCAATATGCTATTTACTATAGTCCATGGTTTAATTTAGGGTTCACTGTGTGGTGTAGTTCCATGGAGTTTTACAAAAATTTAATACTTTTACCATATACATAATGTAACATTTATCTTTTTAGCTACATGCAGATATATATTTCAGTGCTGTTAAATACAGTCACAATTTTGTGTTACCATCACAACCATCCATTACCAAAACATTTCCATTTTTCCAATTAAGAACCCTGTACATTTTAATCCTTAGCTCTCAATTCCCAATCTGCACGCCATTCCATGGTAACCTATATTCTAGATTTTGACTCTGTGAGTTTTCTTATTCTAATTATTTCATATCAGTGAGATCATACAATCTCTGTCCCTTTGTGTCTGCCTTACTTCCCTCAACATGATGTCTTCAAGGTTCATCCATGTTGCCACATGTCAGAATTTTATTCTTACACTGCGTGTTATACAATTAAAACAACACATTTAATTTAAACTCTATATACCTACACATCTGATAAATTTCAAAATAGATAAATAAATAATACAGTATCCCACCATATAAAAGATAAACAAAGGTGTGCAGCTCCGGGAAGTATTCTGGCATATGCAAACATAGAAATACCTAAATGCTGCTGTGATCGTAAGTCTTCTATGGTTGAGACCCCATGTAAGTGACAAATTCCATAAAATACTTTAATAAAACATATTTCACTTGTTCCTTTAATATATTTTCTGTTTTCCAAGATTGAGATAATACAATAACCTGGTGACCTTTCCTATTATAAATAGAAGGGAGAAAAGAGATGGAAATTCGCTGACCTCCAGGGAGATAGCAGATGTCTTAAATTCATGTATTACTGTCCAAGTGCACCGGACTCTGTGACAGTGATGTATAAGTTGTAATTAATAAATGATCTTTAAGAAGAAAATGTAATGAATCCAGAATGCACTTTGTTTAGTCAATCTAAATGAAGGGGCAGTTGATTATCATGTCAAAAGAAGTCACGTAGACATATAACTTCTGATTACCAACAAGTGTCACTTCTCTAATGATCTCATGAAAAAGATCTCTGTTTGAGTAGAACAAATAAGGTAAACATTAAATTTTTATCAGATAACCTTTTTCCACATAAATTATGTGGAAAGTAAAAATGCAAAAAAAAAACTAAGACACATGTTGCTAACTTAAGAGTTAATAAAGATGTAGGACCCAGTAGCAGAATTAATATTCAAATGGCTCCATTGTCTCCAAGGCACTTGAATATTAAGAAGGAAGAAGAGATTTTATTGATCTGGGAAATGGCAGCAAGTTATGCTTATTGTATATAATAAAGACTATTGATTTTGTTAGGCAGAAAAATGGCACTTAAAAAGCCCATTTCAGATCAACTGCAACTGAATGGTACTTTCCACACATCTAGAAGTTTTCAGAATCATTTTTAATGGGACAAAAAGTACAATTTGTCAGGAACATCCTTTCTACCAACACTGTGAGAGTTCATTGCTATAATGAAGGTTTTCCTCTAATATCTAAATTGAAATTGCTATCTATTCAACTAAGTAAAAATTATAGGTAATTCATTCCCTGCTATAAAAGGATTTCATGCTGAGGAACAATTCTGTCAGTCTGTTCCAAAGGTGTTTGAGATGGAAGAGATTTCTTGCTAAAAAAATATGAATATGTTCAAAAGTTGATGAAGATACTTGAACAGAAAGCCAATACACATAATTTCAGCAAGTTGTAATTACCTCAGTGAGTAATAAAACCTAAAGTGCTATAAGATTAGAAGAAGTTACTGCAATCTGTGAGTGAATCACTGTGCATTGATGTTTTATGGCACGCTGATGGAGGTGATGGCACTTGCTACCATTTTTATACAATAACCATGAAATAAAATTAACATTTTTATGTGTAATTCTATAAATTATTGAGTTATAGGTACATGATATGGACTACTACAAGGTAAATATTTTGCTTTTATTTACTTGTGTATTCAAAGATTCAATATTAAGCAATTTTTGATAGGTTAGAATCCTAGTTTCACTTAATACACCAGATATATGGATATCACTGGGACTGATCTTAAATTCTGCCAGAAGACACAGATAGACTACAATTTCCAGACTCACTCGTGGTTAAGTGTGGCCGTGGCACAAAGATCTAGCTAATGGAATGTGAAAAGAAGTGATATATGTTAATTTCAGGCTGGGGCCAATAAAGTTTTCCCCAGGTGGAGTAAGACCAATGCTCCAGTCCTTTTCCAGCTGGCTGGGATAGAGATGGCCAGGGCAAAAGTGAAAGCCATATGGTAAAGATGGTGTAGCATTTGCCAAACTAAATCCTAGATTGACTGCATGAAAGAGAACTTTTCTGGCCCTCTGTATTTTTTCACCGACACAGAATGATTATATGAGCAAGAAATAATCTCTTATTATATTTGAGCTATTATTTATATTTGACATATTTATAAGGGGAGCTAAATTTATCCTGATTAATGCAGTGTTTTTACCTTGAAGAGGATATTGCTGTAAGAAAGTTCCTGAATTATGGATGTTGAATTGTGTTGTGGTTTAAAGGCAGTCCACAGGCATCAAGTAAACAGGTACAGTAGACTAAAAATATGGAGGGGTCTGCTGTACCTTCACATTGAATTTGTAAAACAATTGTGGCAACAATTTGAAAGGAAGCCAAGTTCTTATCAAGCTGAGGCTCTAGGGGAAAAGGTTATGAAAGGTCAGAATCATACTGTACATTGATCTCACTTGTTGCATTTAGCACCATATTACAAGAAAGAAGTGATGAAAGGAATTGAGTAGGTTGCAAACAAAAATGAAGGAATAGAGAACAG
>PVKH010036571.1:0-11576 GCA_004027955.1 Chaetophractus vellerosus | reverse complement strand
CTCGAGGAGGCCCCAGGAACCGAACCCAGGGCCTCCCATGTGGTAAACTGGCACCCTACCAGTTGGGCTACAGCCGGCCCCTGAATCTGTCTTTTTTGATTATCATTTAAAGTTTTATACAAGGGGCCGGCCGTAGCCCAGTGGATAGGGCGCTGGTTCACCACATGGGAGGCCCCGGGTTCGGTTCCCGAGGACCTCTCCGGGCGGGCAGACCGCCTTGAGAACGGCAAGCCGCTGTGGGCGGGGCAGAGCCACCGTGGGCAGGGCAAAAAGCCGCCACAGGCAGGGCAAAGCCGCCACGGGCAGGGCAAGCCGCCCACGAACGGAAGCAAAAAGCAGCCTGCGAACGGAAGCAAAAAAACAAAAAGCTGCCCGCAAATGGAGCAGAGCTGCCTGTGCAGTGAGCTGACTTGGCATGTCGCCACAATGGGGGAAGACAGAGCAGACACAGAAGAACACAAAAATGAACACAGCAAGAGCAAGCAGAAAGGGAGGGGGGAATATGTAACAAAAAAATAAAGTTTTATACATAGGGACATTTATTCTGGAGAAACAGGGCAAAACTGTTTGTAAGACAGGTTTTTCAGATGAAGCATATAAATCTAAATGGTAGCAGTATTGTATGGTGTTTGGACTATGTTTTGATAAGTTATGGTTTATACTTAAGATTAGAATTCTGAGCAAAATGTTTTTGATGTATAAATTTAATTTAATCCAAATTTATGTATGGATACATTTTAAAGACGCAACTTGAAAAGCAAATTCTTGAATCGTAAATAACTTGGTCAGTGTTATTAAAATGTTGACTCATTGACTTTTGTTCTATAATAAAGGACACATAGGATTGCATTCTCTCCTAGAAATATATTGCTGTTACTATTCACCCTGTTTTCCTTGCTTCTGTAGAGTAAGTGAGGCTTAAATGTTTTTAATATTCATTTTGATTCAAAGTGATGGTTTTCTTATATGTGGAATCTTTGAAAGTTCAGCCAAAATGCATGCAAATGTGAACATTCTGAGGTTTCTCTTAATTCTGATTTGTGCTTAAGTTTTTGGCTTTAAAGGACTTGTAACAATAGTAGTTGCCTCCTTCAGTATTTGTTAGATGTGGAAAGTACTGCTAACTGTCACAATGATGGTTTTATTTTTTAGATTATTACTGTAGGTAAATTAGTCCTTACCACAAATGAGTCATGTTTAAATGTGCATTTTTTTAATGAGTGGATTTTACAGGTCCATCAGAATAAATCACACTGCCACATTTAAAAAAAATAGGAGATGATGTGGGAGAGAGGGGTGTGGTGCTTGGGAATCCCTCATACTTTCATTATAACTTTTCTGTGATCTAAAACCTCTTCAAAAATAAAGTCTATTATATTAAAAACTATATCCAGGGGATCCTTCATACAGTGCATAGTCCTTTGATTCTGGCTTTTTCATTTAATACAGTGCAATGGAGCTTCATTATGTTGCTGCATTTATCAGTAGTCCATCCCTTTTCATTTCCTGAGTAGTATTCCATTATTTGGATGGACCAGGTTTATCCATTTATGCACTGAAGGACGTTTGGATTGTTTCCGCTTTAGGGCAACTATGAATAAAGCTGCTATAAACACTTAAAATATATATATAGGGGATTCCCATATACTCCACCCACTCCCCTTCCCCCACTTTTCCCCATTAACAACATCTTTCATTACTGTGGTACATTTGTTACATTTGATGAACACATATTGAAGCATTGCTACTAACCATGGCCTGCAGTTTACATTATAGTTTACACTTTGCACTGCACAGATTTACAGGTTTTGACAAAATGTATAATGGCCTGTATCTGTAATTGAAATGTCATGCAGGACATTCCAATGTCCCAAAAATGCCCCCATGTTATACCTACTCTTCCCTCTCCCTCCTCTCAAAACCTCTGGTGACCACTGTCTTTATATCAATGTTACAATTTCTTCCATTGCTAGAATAATAATGTCTACTTTAGTCCATAGTTGCATTCCCCCCTTATGTTTGTGCATTCCTCAATCTTCAGGATTTTGAGATGGTGATGCCCAGTCTGTTTCTGATTGAGAGGGGCCTTAGACACCATGGGGCAGATGGATGGAACTGTCTTGCTTTCTGTTATGGATACTCTCTGTTTTATGAGATGCATATTGTCCATCATTATCCTTTTGTTAGTTGTCATGGGTGAGTCCAACGAACAGGATAGTAGGTGCTGCAACTTTGCTGAGATTCAGGGGTCAACTGGCACATGAATGTACCAAAGATTTAAGTCCCTTGGACACATTTTAACAAGTATAGTGCTAATTATAGTTTCAAATAAAAGAGGCAGAAGAGCCATGTGTAGGAAAATTATAAATGAGCCTAACTCTGTTACATGGGGGAGTATATATTCCAAAGTAAGGCCTACTCACAGGGTGCTGAATTCCTGAGATTATCTTCCCTGCCTATAATTTCTAGATGTTTCTAGAGCTCACAGGAGGCCTGCTGTTTGTGGCACTGTTTACTGTGGCAGTCAATGAGATCCTGCTGAGACGTGCATAAGCGTGACCTCTGGAATGACCTCCCGACTCACTTTGAAATCTCTTAGCCATAAAAACTCATTTGTATTTAATATTTCCCCTTTTTTGCCAAGATCTTTTTCCAAATGCTTTTCTAGTTGGAGTTTGGCATTAACCGACATGCTTTCAGAGCTAGAGGGTCTGTCTCAGCTTTAAAGGAGACATCTCCTGTAGTTGCAGGGCAGACTGTGTTGAAAATTGGGACCAAGATCTAATTATAAAGGTGGTAGATTTGAGAATGTACACTCTCAAGACATCTTCTCTATTCAATCCAAGACAATGAGAGGGAAAGAGTGACATTATGAGGCCTGAGAATGTAATATTTGTGTGAATGACCTGAAAATACTGAACCCTCAAATTATCTTGGCAGAGATATTCTTGGAACCTAGCACCTGATAATATTCCTGTGGAGGGCCTAGAGAACACTCTTAGTACTACAGCAAGTCAGAAAGAAATGGTGAAATGAGTAAAAGCATCTTTGAGACACTCAAAAATGAATGTGCTCTATGGGCTGAGATTGACTGTAAGGGATATGGCCATGGAACTGGGCTCTCTAATATCAATGGGATTGCTAGGTTCCAAGAATAGTGGCAGCACTTAATGGTCAGTGGCAAAATGGATGCAATTTTCATAATGGGAGACAAATTCATAGTAGAAAAATAGGATAATTTAATGCTCAAGGATCTATAGAAATTGATAATTGTGGTGCTTCTGGGTCAGAGATATAGGGTCAGTCAACTAGAGTGCTACTCAGTATGTATAATGAGAAAAGAGAGGGAGTATTGGTAAGCAGAAGGCTTATGTCAACAGCCACGATAAAAATTTTATTCTCTCACCTAGTTTCCATAATTC
Organism: Chaetophractus vellerosus; assembly: GCA_004027955.1. Taxonomy (NCBI): domain Eukaryota; kingdom Metazoa; phylum Chordata; class Mammalia; order Cingulata; family Chlamyphoridae; genus Chaetophractus; species Chaetophractus vellerosus. Next base: position 8,154 of record PVKH010036571.1, on the reverse strand, counting down.
ACAAAGCCAGAGCCCATTGATTGAAATAAAGGATGGGCCCTGTACAGGAAGGACTCTGCAATACCACAAATATGTGTAGGAAATATTCTCCCAAGCCTCCCACGAATGCTTCAGTCATTCACCAGGGTAATTGTATACCAGGGATTTTTCAAGAACTGTTCCATGTCTATAGTGGGGCTTATAAAGGTGAAGTGATGAGAGCTGAGATTAAGGTGAAGCTAGCCAGATAGATGCCTAAGGATGAAGATTTAAGGAGGAAATCCCTGTCAGATTTACAGGTGTACTTGTATTACCCTAAGATTGACTGCCTCCTCAGATTTTGATCCCTAGGTGCCTTACTTGCATGATCTTATTCCTGGACCTGTAAGTGATATATGGAATTTTGGCACAAATATGTGTCATATTATGTCCAATAAATGTAAATCCACTCTGTGATTATTTCCAAGAGTCTTGTATTTATAATTGGGAGTAAGATACTTAGCATTTGGCAAAAACTTACATTTCTTTTCCTAAAGGCAATTATAGGAAAAGTCAAGTGGAAAGCCCTGAAAATGACCTATGCTTCCTTTGCCAAGTTAGTAAATTAGAAGAAATACAGCAATCCTGGAGAAATGAAGATTAGTGCCACTATCAAAATTTAACATGTCCAAGGAAAATGGGCCATACCAAGTCCCTATTCAACTCAAAAAGCAGTGAAATACTATAAACTTACCCATATGTTAGTTCTAAGTGCAGATGCTGTACAGGTGCAACAATTGCAATTACCTTGGAGGGAATATCACAGCATGCCCTGGGCCACATGAGCCCTCAAAACTTTGCCCATGTGATAGACAAATCTTTATGGGTTTAGTCCCAAGCCTTGGACACACATTTGTCTTTCTAGGGTATATAAATTACTTTCCACTTCCTACTCATTGGGGCCAATGATCATATTGTCATCAATTTAAAGGACTGGCATGATATAGTGCATAATTTCAAAGTTATCAAGATTCCAGTAAAACTAGTTTATGAGAGAGAACAGGAAGTTATATAGCCTGGATCAAGACAGTAAAAGCCAGTAAAGGTGTACTGTTGTTCTTGTCATGTAACGGTAAACCATTTTTTAGTCTTCCTGCTGATGAAGCTCAAAAAGAGAGTATTCACTAAATCAGTAATTATAAGCTGTAGGCTGAAATTTGTGTTTCTCTGATATACTAAATAAAAGACCACATCCTGAACAGTACTTACTGAACTTTTTTGTGGTGGGGGTGGAGTTGAAGGCAGCATATTTCAAACTTGAAATAACTCCTCCAATTCATATATTAAGTGACCCAAAAGACTTCCGGTTTCAAATGTATGCCTCCTAAGGAAGAAAAACAATGAGCAGACTGAGCAGACATCGAGAAAAACAACAACAATGAGCAAGACAATGAGCAAAAGCAAACGAGCAGGGAGTTGATGTGGCTCAAGTAGTTGAGTGCCCAACTCCCACTTGGGAGGTCCTGGGTTCAGTTCCCAGTGCCTACTAAAGAAAAAAAAACAGACAATGAGCATACAACAAGCAAAAAAAACAACAAGAACAAGCAGACAACAAGGAAAAAAAATTAGCAGATTACAAGTAAAAACAATGAGCAAAAACAACGAGCAAAAACAAGGAGCAAACAGACAACGGAGCCATCTTGGGGTGGAGGGAAATTCTTTTAAAAATCAATTTTTAAAAATCTCTAGATATTGTCAAATGTCCCCTGGGGGTAAAATAGCTCCCAGTAGAATCCACTCTGCTAGAATATGAAATAAGTATTCTGATGTAAGAGAGATGAAGTACAGAGCTCTTGGTTTTTAGAGCAAGGACATGCCATCCACTTCACAAAACTACTCTGTTTGCAAATAACCCTTGTCATGCTAATGTGCTTTAGTAGAGGCTGAATATATAAATATGGGATAACAAGTGCATACATGACCTGAATATCCCATTCTGAGCTCAGCGTTATCAGATCTACTGAGTCATAAAATTGGTGGGCACAACAAAAATCTAATATATAGTGGGAGTGGCATATTCTAAACCATGCTTGAGTAGAGCAGAAATATGAGCAACACATTTGACCATTTACTTCACATAGAGCAAGCTGTGGAATACTTCTAGAAGCTTAGAATGTACCATGACTTTTGGGAAAAGGCACATAGCCTACTAGTGAGCCAGGGGCTTTAAAGTGAAAATACTGGAATATAAAGGATAAGAAATCCTTGAGACATATATGAACAGGTCTTTGAGAATGGGTACAAAGCATGTGAATCTTTATGTTTCCTATTAATACCCTCAGAAGAACACAGAAGAATTTATAAACCACTGGTTTGACAGGATGCCATGGCCTGTGGATATCTGTCAGACTCTTTCTTTGATTATCTCAGTGCTGACACAGAGATCCCATGAATAGAGTAGCCATGGTGACAAGGACAAAGGCTATGTATAGGTCCAACAGCATGAGCACCTTCTCAACAACATCACTGTTACTGCTCAATGCCCAAATACCTACAATATAGACCAACAATAAACATTCAATATGATGCCATCCCTTGAGAAAAACAGCCAACTCCTGGGTCATACACCCTGGAGAGGGTAGAAATTTATCTTAACTGTAATTGCCTCCTATTCTGAATTTGGATTTTCCTTGCCTTTTCACAGCGCCTTTGCCAACACTATCATCAGAAAGAATTATTAAACACCTGATAGCCTGTATCCTTGCTCAGACTGAGGGACCCATTTTTTTGGCAAAGGAGTTATAGCAATGAGCATATAACCACAGAATCCACTTGATTTACAATATACCACATCACCCTGAAGCATCCAGCCAATGGATAATGGCCTATAAAAGACTTATGGTCTGTTAAGGCACTAGCTCACAGACAATATCCCATAGACTTTGGAGCTAACCTCCAGGATGCAATGTATGCCATGAATCAATCACCAATATATAATTCTGTCATTATTACACAGGTCTAGGAACAAAAAGGTGGAAATAGCTTTGGCCTCTTTTGCCATCACACAAAACAATCCATGTGTATAATTTTTACTTCTAGTTCACACAACCATAGGCTCTGCTGGATTATAAGTCTTTGTTTCTGAGATGGAGGATAGTGGGGAGTGGAATACTCTAGAATGGAGCACAATGAGATTTCCCTTAAATTGAAGCAGTGCCTGCTACCTGACCACTTTGAGCTCTTCATGTCCACAGACTAGTAAGCAAAGAAAGGGCCTACTGTACTGGCTAGAGAAATGACCTAAAAGCCATTAGAAGCCATTAAGGTTACTAATCTACAATGCAAAGAGGGGCAGTAGGTCTGAAATCTCTAAGACTTGCTTGGGCAACTCTTAATACTCCCCTACCCATAAATACTTGTCAGTGAACAGTTGCATCATTCTCAATCCATAAAGAGAGGACAATTAAAGAATCAGACTTAGAACATGGTGATAGAAATTTACAATGGGTGGTAAAGAAAGAAAATAATGAATATCAGTTATATCATTGGGGTTACCTACAGTATCACAAGCTAACTTTGTTGCCTTAAGTCTTTTGGAAGATCTCATCTTAAAATCATCTTAAATGGTTCTCTGTTATTCATTCAACTTGTACCTCTCCTCTTGGGTAAGGAATGAATATTTCTTGTTTTGACCGAAAAAAAAGAAAGGCACTATGTAGTAGTCTGAGAACTAAGTGTAATGTGAATTTGAGTGGACTAAGGGAAAGACTGTATTGGAAACATCTTGTGTACCGCCCACAATTCCCTCACCCTCACTTGCCTCCCGGGCTTCAGTACAGCTATCAAGTTCATACAGGTCTGTATGTTCCTCCAACTATGGATGGCCAACCACAGGCCCAGAATCTTCTGCTCATCCCATTATTTCTGGACATGGATGAAGTGCCGTGTTGCAGGACATGGAATGTGGCTTCATCAGTAGCTGACAAAGAGACCAGGTGACAGAACCTGAAAGTGGGGCAAAATTGAGAAGGAATTAGTTCCTTCGTCCTTCCTCCCTATGATGGCCCATTCTGAATTGAGGTGTGCTCTGTGCAGCCTGTCCAGAGACATCTCGCAAGACTAAGAGAGTGGATCTGTGGAGTGCCTGATTGCGTATCTTGCATTGCCTCCCATCTTTCCCTGATTCACTTCCATTTTTCTTCCCAATCGTCTGAGTTTGCACCTCCCAAATAAAGTACTCACCCTGAATTTTTAACTCAGGCTCTCTATTCTAGGAAACACAGACAAAAACACAATCGTAAAAGAGATTTGCTCATAGAACAACCTAACAGGCCAAAGTCTTCTTTCATATACCAGGTTTCATGCCTAAAGTAAAATATAAACACATGCATATTCATATATATATACACACATAAATATATCTGTATATATGTATATATACACACACATGCATATGTATATACATGCACATATATAAGAGAAAGAGAGAGAGAGGCTTTACAAGTTTATTGTGTCTTGATTAAAGAAAGTTTCTCAGTCACTGATATTTCTAACTAGCCATATATTTTGAACTTTGTAGGTTTTAAAACAGCAGGGGAAATGCTCCATATTTGGGTTCACTAAGGATAGTCTCTTCCTTTGTAAAATGGGAAGAAGGTTGTGAAAGGAGAGGTAGAGAGGAGAACCAGCTGGATGCTTCCAATATAGGCCTATTCTTGTGCTATCAATTTTAAGAATAACTATATAGGCAAGCTGAACATTTGGGAACTGATTTCTTTGTAACTGTCCATGCCTGTGAACATACCAGGAAAGTACATTCCTAAACTGGAAAAAACAATTTCCAGGATCTGGGAAAACATGGGTGAAGCCCAACTGGTCTTGGTCTCTCAAAAAGTGATCCGTCCTCATGGGGTAGTAATACACAGAGGTAAGCCATTCCAAACGATGGCAGTATGCCACTTTAATATGAAATTTAAAACTTCAAGAGTGCATAGATTTGAGTTGATAGTAAAACAGTTACTTTGGATTTTATAAAATCACTAAATAAGTGTCAAAAGATATAGATCTTCATTTAACTGTTGTTGTGTACAAACTAGGTAATATAAAGGAGTCAAAATCTCTGACCTTGAAGTTTCTGTCCTACAAAATGGGTTAATAATAATCCCTGGCCTCCCTACATTTCAGTGCTATTGAAAGGATAAAATACAAAATTTTACAAATTGAAAGTCCAGTACTGTGATACCGTGGGAAGAGAATATGCTTTGGAGTTGGAAAGGCTTGAATTTGAATCCCGGTTAGTATTACCTCAAAATTTGTGCTCCAAGCTCATGTAAGATAAAGAAAAATATCTCAATTTGTATACTTAAGAGTTTTATGATCCTTAGGTAGGAAGTAGAAAATGAAAAGAAGCAGTATTCAGTCAAGTTTAAAGGTCCTTGGACTTAAATGAGAAGGTATCTATAAATTCCATGAGTCTAATGCAAAGTCCAATCAAGTGGGACTTGGAGTAAGTTAATTCAAAGTTCCCAGGGCCTGGGATCAACTTATTTGCATCATAAAGTATAATCAGCATAGTGACTAAACAGGGTTCAGTGCATCTTATCAAGACCACAGGCAAAAATGCAGACAGCATCCCCATGGAAATGTCCAGTCATTGTTTTACTTCAAGCAATCTGAGAATTCTATTCCAAATAACTTGATTAGAAATTAATCCAAGAATTAATTGTATGAGATAAACCACTATCCTTAATGGGTTAACATCTTCAAATTCAGGGATGATCTAGTATGAATTATAGACATATTTAAAATAATCAAAACCATAATGTTAAAATTTGAATTAAAGCGTGTGTATTTTGGATATTTTATTTTATATAATTTTGGTATTTTACATAATTTGGCAATTAGAGTAATATTTTGCCTTTCTAACACCATTTTGGAATGTGTAATTGAATAACTGATTTATACATATGTTTTAGTTGAAATCATATTCAATTTATGTATAATATTAAAAAGAGTTTTAAGGTTCAGCATATTTATGTTTAATTTTTTAGATTTCCCGGGTTATATAAGTAGTTGGGACGTCTTGTCTGTCAAGAATTAGAGTACTTAAATTAAAAATCTTGTATATAATTATATACATAGTTAATATCTTAATATGTATTAAATATTTATATATGTAGTTTAAAATGTTTGAAGATGTTTAATTAAGGTTGTAAATGGAAGTAAATATTATGCAAAATCTCCCAATATGTGATAGCTAAAATTTGCTAGCCTTATGAATAGAATAATTCTATGTGTAAGCTGAACTTAAAAGCATAACGAAGAATAGGGGTATGAATTTTCTGCTATAATAACTTAAATATTAATTTCTAAAACCAATTTAAACCTCGGAATAGTCTTTTCTGAGCATAAAAATTGCCCGCAAGGGCAACAAAATCTAACATTTAATAGCATTTATTAGCAGTATGACTAGAACAGGTTGCTTAGCCTCTAAGAGCCTTTTTCCTTATTAGCAAATGGAGTGATAGTAAAGATTAAATGATATGATATAGTTTAGCTCCTAGCCCATGTCTGGTACCTAACAGAAAATTAACAAATGGTGATTTTTAAAAAATGCTTAATAAGCAATAAAACACCATCAACATGAAAACTATAACTACTGGAAAACTATACTAAAGAAATATGTATCTATGTGCACAGAAGTATATTCATAATTATGTTTAATAAAGCAGTGATTTCATAGTGAAAAACTGACAACAACCTAAATGTCTACCATTAGGGGCTTAATAAAATAAATTACAGTTCATTAATACTATGAAATAATGTTCAGTGTTAAATAGTATGGGGTAGATCTATATATTATGAAAATTTCTCTCACCATATATTATTTAAAAATGAAAAACACATAACAGAAATGTAAATATCAATATTATCACATTTATGTATAAAGAAATGTGATATACATATAAATTTACAGCAAAAGAACTAGAAAGATTCACACCAAACTGTTAACAGGGATTCAGTGATTTCCTCTGGCATGGTGATGGTGAGAGGATGGTGATAGATGAGGAATTGTTTTACTCTGTATACCTGAATACTTATATATTATACAAACCATTTATCAGATGATGATAAAAGACACATACGTGTACATGCAGGTTTGCTTTTATCATATGTGTTATGTGTATATGTTATATATAACATGTATATGTGTGTGATTGTCTTATTATCACTATTTGATAAATGTTTGTGTAATATATAAGTACGCAGGAATATATATAACATGTGGTATAATCAAGAAATTCAATTAATGGCGGAATAAATTCGCTTTTATTTAACAATATGAGCTTGAGTAATCCTCTCCACCTCTACATGACATACTTGTTCTGCCCCTGCTCATGCCACAAGTTGAAACCTATCAGAAGCAGCTCTCTTGAAATTGCCCTGGGAATCTCTCTCCTGTCGGGTTTGAATACTCCGACAGTATCAAATTGCTTTGCTTTCATGTTTCTTCAAAATTTGAGCAACAGCCAGAAGACATATGGGGGTAATGATAATGAGAACACCTATAGAAGTAATAAACTGGCACTTACTGAGTGCTTATTATATGTTAGGCACTGCTCTAAGAACTTTGGTTTAATTAACTTGTTTCATCCTAATAGCAGCAGCATGAGATATAAACCATTCGTATCATCATCCCTAGATAAGAAACCTTGGGGCACAGAAATATTGGGTTACCTGCTGTAAGGCTGCACATATAGTAAGTGGTGGAGAAAGGATTTAAATCCAGATGTGGCTTCAGATTTTGTGTACATAACCAATGTGTCCTACTGTCTTTCTAGTCGAGAAAGGATGGCAGTAATGGTAAAATGGATGCATTTCTAAGCACGGAAAATTGTCAGGTAAAAAGTAGTGCCATCCACATATTGATGTTTAACACTCCACATTTTTTTGAAAACAGAAAAATATATGCTCTCGCAGATGAAGCCCTAGTGCCCTCGAGCAAGATCAAAATTCAAGGGAAGAGAAGGTTGCTATAACAACTTCTCCCAGCAATGTTACACCCACACACAGTCAAAAAGAACAGAAGAGTTCTCTTCATTCTTCTACCCCAGTGCCTTCGGGGAAGTAAAGCAACTTGCCCAAAGTCTCACAATTATTGAGCAGCGAAGTTAAGACATGTACCCAGAATTGGGG
>PVKH010036570.1:0-11572 GCA_004027955.1 Chaetophractus vellerosus | reverse complement strand
ATCCTTCTTGGATAACTGCATTTCCTGTCCCTACTTACACTAAAATGACTAGCTGGTTCTCTCTTCAGTTATATTTTCACACGGGAGAAGCCACAGCCCCGCCTCTCCTCCAGCCTCCCAGCAGCCGTCGCGGCCTCTTTCTCGGCCTCCTCCTTCACCCCATCTGACCACTTCATAGCCATTTCAATCGACTCCCGCTTTGGGCCTAAGCATGTCCTTATTTCTGTTTTCTCGTCAGGACAGGCTCCTGACACGGTGATCCCTGCGGCCCACAGGCTTTTCACTCCCTCGCGGGCCTCACACTAATATCCTATGCCCACTATCCAGAACCTCCAATCTTTCCACCCCTTTGCTGATGCAACTAAGGGTGATGACTTCCTCCCATCCGGGACCGAGGATTACATTCACATAAGAATCCAGCAACTGAACAGCAGAAAGACACTGTTCAGGGCATTGCAGATGATTATGACAAAAAGAAACTTGTGAAAGCTTTCAAAAAGAAATTTGCCTGTAATGGTACTGTGATTGAACATCCTGAATACAGACAGGTTGTACAGCTTCAAAGTGACCAAAGAAAAAACATTTGCCAGTTTCTCTTGGAGGTTGGCATTGTCAAGGAGGAACAGCTTAAGGTTCATGGCTTCTAAAATGAACCTAAATACGTGGAGAATTTCTTGAATAATTTTGTTCTCTAGACCCATTTTGGTTGCCTTTCGAAATGATTCTCTGCAGTAAACGGACTTTTCATTTATTTAATCTTTCAAACCTCCATTCAGATCTGCATGATTAGAGAAAACACGGGGTATGTAGGCTACAAACACCTATGAAAATTGCAGTAAGATGGTAATGAAACCCCGTATTCATTTAAACCTGTTTCCAATGGAAAATACTTTGAGTGTTGATTGTTTAGTTTATTACTTTTCACTTGATTAAATGTTTGTTGTTGTTGTTGTTGTATTAAACCATGTATGTTGCAGCTTAACAATAAAAAAAAAAAAGTCTATGAAAAAAAATCTTCACATGGGGCACATTCTCTAGGGACTCATTTTCCAGAAACTCAGAATTTCCCAAACATTTAATTTATGTTTTCTGTGTATCTAGGAGTTCAATTCTGAGCTTATCCCTTTCCTCTTGCTTTTTAGGTAAATTGCTAGGAGAAACCAGGCCACACTTTCCATATTTAGCTTGAAAAACTTTTCAGCCAAATATTACTATCTTGTCAATTTTCAAATTGTGCCTTCCAATCTAACATCAGAAGATAATTTTACAAGTTTGCTGCCACTTTAAAACAAGGGTCTCCTTTCTTCCAGTTCACAATGATACATTCACCATTTCTGTCTAAGGCCTCATCAGAAGTATCTTTAGCATCCCTCTTTCTTGCCACTGTCTCTTCAAAGCCATCTAGGCCTTTTTCTATCAAGAATCTCACAATTCTTCCAGAACCTCCTCATTACCCATTTAAAATCGTTTTTTAACATTTTTGATATTTGCATAACTGCACCCCACTCTCCTAGTACCAATTTCTGTCTTAGGTTGCTAAAAGCTGCCAAAGCAATATACTAGAAATGGGTTGGCTTATACAAAGGGGATTTGTTAACTTATAAGCCTCATGGTCCAAGGCTAAGTAAAATGTCCAAATAGAGGCATCATGTGAAGCCCTCTTCCTGAAAATGGCCTACTGGTGTTCCTTGACTCCTGTCACATGGCAGGGTACAATGGCAGTATCTGCAGGTCTCTGCCTTCTCCTCAGGTTTCGTCCCAGCTGCCAGCCTCTAGGACCTTGTGTCTCAACCTCAGTTTTTCTCTGAGCCCTTGTCTGCCTCTACAGCCCCTGCTCTTTGTATTCATCTGTTGACAAAGGACTTCAGTAAGAGGGTTTAAGAACCATCCTAGGTCATGACCTTCTGAAATGTAATCAAATGGTCCCATCTATAATAGGTTCACACCCACAGGAACGGACCCCTTTCAAGAATGTGATTTTCTGGGATACATACAATCTCAAATTACCTCAGCCTGTTTCCATCTGTCTAGTTGCTGGGAAGTGATTTGGGGAGTGAACACTGAGGCAGAGGATTTCTGTTCCAATATTGGATTGGGCAAGCTTTTATCAGACTTATTTCCCCATTTATCTTGTGATCCCAACAGATTCAGTTACCCTGAAACTTCACATCGCCTTGCTTAGGGATTTCCACAAAATATGAATTTAAGACAGACTCATAAAGACTTGGTTTTTCAACATATAGTCATGAAAATTTTCAAAAAATATGGAAAATTTTTCAAAAAATACAGAAATCTCAATTTTATAGTCTGCAACAAAAATTCAGCCATTAACATTTGAATGTACTTGCACATGCCCATTGATCAATTGAGCCAACTTATTTTTTATCCATTTCAAGGAAAGCTACAGACATCAGACTTTTCCCTAAATGACTCAGAATGAATATCTTTAGATTCAATACTTTTACTTAATATTTACATACAGTGAAATACACATATCTTAAGTGATGAGTTTTAGCAAACATATGCATATATACCTATTAACCCAACCCCGAACAAGTTATAGACCATTAATCTTTACTCCATAAATTACTCTCATTTCAACCCCCACCTAGTCAATTCAACCTCTATTCCTACAAAAACAGTCAATATTCTGATTTTGTTTTCCACCACAGATAAGTTTTTCCTGTTCTAAGAGTTCATGAAATCTTACTGTATGAACTCTTTTGTAAAGCATTTTCACTCAGTACAAGAATGTTGTATATATCAGTAGTTAATTCTTCTTAATAATTAGTAATTTTCAATTGTATGAATTACCACCAATTGTTTATATATTCTTCTGTTGATGGAAACCTGGACTGTTTCCAGTTTGGTGCTATTATGAATAAATATCCTATGAACATACTTGTAGATATCATTTCATAGGATTCTTACAGTGTTTGGAGATAAATACTTTCATTCATTGGAAGTCTCAGGTCCAGAGGAGGAAACTTTCCCATGGTCACCCAACAAGCCCCAGCTGACTGAAGAACATCTCCAACATCAGCGATTTGTGCTCTTCTATGGTCCTACTCCTGGCCAGGGCCTGGAGGGTAATAGAGCTTTTAGACTTTCTCACCCTATCTCTACTGCTTCCCCATATGCCTTTTACAATATAGAGATTAGAGCCCAAACTCCTGTGGGATGGAGAAAGCAGATTAGATTACCTATTTCACCTTTAACCTGGGCTTAAGATCTGAACAGGCTTGAGAAAGGAACCAGATAAAGTTTCTGACTTACTTTGTAAACATTGATATACCCCTTCCTATCTAAGCCTCGGTTTCTTCATGTGTAAATAAAAGGATTAACTCCATAGTCTGGGGCTTATATGAGCCTGAGGTCTGTGATGGTTTAAGTATGGAGAGGAACTGCACCCAGAAAATCAGGTCTGTGATGGTTTAAGTGATGTGGGGATGTCCTCTCTTCCTTCTGCTCTCTCCAATTGCCAGTATAGACTCTGAAAGTCCCAGAGTCACCCCTCCTTGCAAGCTCCAGATGGGATCCTGCACACATCTTCCCATAAGTGCCATCTCCAAAGAGTCAGTCACTCTTAGAAGGTGGGATGGTTACCTGAAAAGGGAGCTCATTTCTCTATGGCTTCCTGGAGATTCTCCTCTGAAGTCCTGCTCCACTTCACCAGCTTTTTTGACAGAACTGGCTCATGGAGCACACTCAGTGCTCAGCTCCTGTGCCAGAGTTATCCTTTGGGATTCAGGGAGATTAAGCAACTGTGTGTGTATCTGTGTGTATAAGTAACTTTATGTGTATATGTGTTTGTGCCCACACAGACACCTTTGTTGCTAATAACTCTCATTTATTAAGTACCCACAGAGTTCTAGGCATGATCATAGGTCTTTCTACACAGCTCATCTTTAGTAATGTCATCAGTATACATATTTCTGAGTAGAATCAGTGGGCCCAGGTAGCCCCTTCATCCTAGCTGCCTCTGACCTGTCTCTCACTTGCATGGAGAAGCTGCAGAGAAGCTCCAGGATGAGGAGGCCCAGAGCAGCCACTTTAGGAAGGTTGTATTGCTGGTTCACCAGGATAAAAATCTGTCACCATTGTTGAGTTGCTCCTGAGCCCTTTCCGTGGAACAGGGACAGAGAGCTGTAGGGCAGAGCCAGGCACCCCATCAACTTCTTGGTGGGGATTAATGTAGATGCTTCCTCATATCTGCCCTCCTTCCCAGGACTTTACTTCCAATTAGTCATCATTGGGAGGAACCAAACCAGGGCTCTAAACCCTGACTCCCATCTCAGTGCCCTTTAGTCCACAGCACACTGCTCCTGCAGCCCTGAGCTGGGCCTGGCCATGTGATGAGTAGCAAAAAGTGCTGTTGGAGGGTGACTCTAAAACTTCCATGTCATTTAGCATTCACTTTGTGGACATTTCTGGGATTTCTAATTATAATCCCTGGCTCAAGAAGTACTATTCAGGGAATGCTCTCATGATATGGATTTGAGTGATGGACTGTGGGAATTTTAAATCCAAGGAAGGTAGGAATTTGGTTCTGGCTAGAAGGCCAGGATACAGAGGGTTAATAGAGTTCCAAGGAGAACAGTGTGACTAGGGTGCTTGGAACTGCTGGAGAATAATGTGAAACTGGAGGAAAGGGGGGGTGAGTACAGTCAGTGACCCTTAAAACCAAGTTGAGGAATTGAAAATTTAAGTGTTTTAAAGTTAGACTGGAGTCTATGGACCTTGAAAGCAGCCTGAGCCTGGTGAGGCATCGGCAGAGCAGGGCTTGAGAGGAGAGCTTTAGCGGCAGGCTTGGTGTTTGGCGTGGACTAAAGGCTGAGATTTGGAGTAAAGGAGCCAACCACAGAGTCCCCATGGTGTTCCATGAGGGAAGGGCTCAGAAACCTCCCATCTCAGAGAGCCAGCACTTGTCAGAGCTCTGGCAAACACATTTGATATTAAATGAAGTTGAAAATACAAAAAAAGATCCATTTCCTACCACGATGATGAATTAGTAGAACCTCCTGGCTCTGTCCCATGAAATCTGTCCCTGAAAAAGCTGCAGAGGGAAACATGTATCCAGGAACAGGCAAACCCACAATCATGAGAAGCCTCTGGGAAGAGGGAAGGCTGCCTTGCCTTGTGAAAAGCTTTGCCTACCGCTTGCTCTAACATCAGGAATCAGTGGCAAAGTCCGTGCTTTTAAAGTGATGTCAACTGGGCTAACGTCAAGGCTGCACAAAAGCCCTGCTGGGTGAAGAACTGGGACAAGAAGTGGGGAGCAACATTTCCAGACAATCACACCCACCTTCCCTTCTCCAAGCCCCAAGACCAGTAGACTCCAGTCTAATCCCAATGCTGCCTGTTCCTGGGGGCTTGAGAGTGAAGTCCCAACTTGAAGAGTTCCTTGGAGCTTAAGACTCCACGAGTAAGTAACCACAGGGTCTTGGCTGCTTCTCTGCCCAAAAGCTACTCCCTCCCTCCCCTTTCTTGAACTCACCATTGCCTGACACCTATCAGTTTTCTACAGGGTAAATGATATGCCTGGATGAGCAGGGAATGAACTCAGGGTCCAAGAGATGAAGCAGCTGAGCAGCCCAACTACCTTAAAGAGAAATAACGACTAGACAGCATATGACATGGGAAGCAGAAGTCTAGGAATGGATGGATCAAAATCTTTAAATAGTAACATATAATGATAAATATAACAAAGCAAAGAAGAAGACATTAGTCATGTGAAACATGGGAGGAAAAAAAAGAATAAAGGTGTAATATTAGGTAATATAAATGTATTATCATTAATAGCTGTTGTGATTTATTTCTTATATATCATTGAGGTCAAGAATGAATTCATTTTTTATATTTTTTGCACTGTACTTTTTAAAATCTGTATTTACATGTCCCTTTTGTTTGTTTTCATGTCTGTATGTATCTCTAGCCCTATATCTCTACTTCCATCAGATTAAAAATTAGCAACCACCGTTGTGGAAAATCAACTAGAAAAACTTACGAACTGAGGTTCCTTTCTGTTCCCCTTTACATAAAATGCAAGTGGTGAGGGAAATTTTACCTCAGTAATGTTGCAAATACAAATCAGTATCTTTAACCAAACCATCTACTTTGTGTGATTTCATTCTGTATTTTTTAAATAATTTTATTTTATTTTTTTATTATATATCCCCCCCTTTCTGCTTGTTCTTGCTGTGTTCATTTTTTTGCGTTCTTCTGTGTCTGTTTGTCTCCCCCTGCTGCGGCGACCCACCAAGTCAGCTTACCGCGTGGCGGCCTTGTCTGCTCATGGGCGGCTTGCCCTGCTCGTGGCAGCTTGCCCTGCCCACAGGGGCTTTGCCCTGCCCGCAGCAGCTTTGCCCTGCCCACGGCGGCTTGCCTTCTCAAGGCGGTCTGTCCGCTCGAGGACGCCCCAGGAACCAAACCCGGGGTCTCCCGTGTGGTAAACCGGCGCCCTACCAATTGAGCTACAGCCAGCACCTGTATTATTTTAACTCTTTATTTATTTTAAATTGAAACCAAATTATCAATGTAAAAGTAATTTATAATGTTCATTGTTGCAATCAGCACTAATCCTTCTCTAGTCTCAAACCCCATTCCTCCTTCTGCAGAATTATCCACTTACAACTGCATTGACTGATCTTTTTTTTTTTTGAGGTACAGGACTGTGGAGAGCTGCTCTTATCTAAGGCATCCAGCCTAACTGGCGCCACCTTTATGCTAACCCCACTGAGTTTCTATTCTTATCTGGCTTCTATTCCCCCATTTAGTGCTCTTGCCCTCCCTGATATCAGGTGACTCTACGCTTGTGGTTATTGCCACGGGGGTCCTCCACATTCCTACCTCAGTTTCCTAGCAACCCCGTGATGCAAGTGCTCTACCTCCCCTTGAAGCATACTTAAACTCCTTTGTTCGCTTGAATAAACGAGACTTGATCAGACTCCTGTCTTGTCTCCATTCCTTGTGTCTCTTGTCTCTTTTCATTCTCACTCCCTCCCTAGGTCGTTGTTCGTTGACCCACGGGCCGGGTCAAGTGATGCCTGAACAGGGACCTAAGTGCGAGGGATACAGTGAAGAACGCCGAACAAGTGCCAGCAAACAGAAACCGAATCGGAGACGAAAACCGCAAGGGATCCTGCCTTGCGGCTGAGTCTCGGTAAGAGATCGGCGAATATGGGACAAGAAATTAGTCAACATGAGACATTTGTTGAGGGTCTCAGAGAAACATTAAAGGCATGAGGAGTAAAGGTTAAGATAAAAGATCTTTTTAAATTCTTTGATTTTTTAAAAACGGTTTGTCCTTGGTTCCCACAGGAAGGAACTATCGATGAAAAGAGGTGGGCAAGAGTAGGAGATGCATTGAGGGATTTCTATGAAACCTTTGGTCCCAAAAAAATTCCCATCACTGCCTTCTCCTATTGGATTCTTATTAATGAAATTCTGAGTGTCCGGCATAAGGACGGTGTTATTGCTGCAGTACTAAAAAGGGGCGAGGCGCTCTTGCAGCAATCACAGGAATGCCTAAATGGCGGTAAGGGAACAAAGGATAGGTCTCTGCCTCCTAAGGCAGGTGCCATTTCCCAATGTGCAGCAGAGGAAGATTTGATATCCTTAGACAGTGATGAGGAAGCTAAAGCCGCCACAAAGTGTAAGCCCTCAGATACAAACAGTTCTAATGAAAGCCCAAAATCTGATCCCCTTTTAACCACAACTAAAGTCGAGAAACCGGTTAAACCGGATATTCCCAACTCACAGACAAAAAAGACTAAAAATCCTTTTTAAATTAACCAAGAGGCCAATGCATAATAAACAAAATAATAACTCAGACTCAGAGGAAGACCCAGATGAAGTAGATTGGGACGAATTAGGAAGGGAGGCAGCTAGATACCATAATCCTGACTGGCCACCATTAAGCCGGCCGCCTCCCTATCCCTCTCCTCCTACAGCTCCGCCACTGGCATTGCCCGTAATAGACCCAAAAAGGGAATTGATAGAAAAAATAGAAAAGTTAAAAGAACAAATTCAACTAGAAGAACAGCATCAAGAACTTCTTTCTCAGTTAGAAAGACTAAAAACCGGTAGATCTAAAAATAAAGTCCTTGAGTTACAAGAAAGACCAGTACACAGAACTGCATTAAAAAATGCTACAGGGGCCCGGCTAGATAGCTCAGTGGATAAAGAGCTCGCTGGGATACCACATGGGAGGCCCTGGGTTCGGTTCCTGGGGACCTCTCCTAGCGGGCAGACCGCCTTGAGAATGGCAAGACGCCATGGGCGGGCCAGAGCCGCCGTGGGCAGGGCAAAAAGCTGCCACGGACAGGGCAAAAGCCGCCATGGGCAGGGCAGGTCATCCGCGAATGGAGCGCAGCCAGCCACCCGTGAACTGAAGCAAGAGCCGGCCGTGAATAGAAGCAGAAGCCGCCCACAAGCGGGGAAAGCCGCGTCTGCGCAGTGACCAAGTCTCGGCGCATCGCCGCAACAGGGGGAAGGGGAGATATGTAATAAAATAAAATAAATCTTTAAAAAAAAATGCTACAGTTCCCCATATTATGCCTGAGATAGAGGAGCCAGAGGCATTTCCAGTACCAGAATCAACAGATAATCAAGGACAGACGTGGAGACACCACAAGGGATTTGACTTTAAAATAATTAAAGAAATTAAAACAGCGGCCACCCAATATGGTGCTACCGCCCCCTATACTTTAACCATTGTAGAATCAGTTGCAGAAAATTGGCTAACACCAATAGACTGGCAGACTATGGCGAGAGCCACCCTATCGGGTGGTGATTACCTATTATGGAAATCAGAATATGTTGAAATTTGTAAGGACATTGCCCAACGCAACGCACAAGCAGACAATGGTTAGATTTTAGATATGTTAATTGGGGAAGGAAATTATGCTACCAGCGACACACAAATGCAATATGATGCTGGCCTGTTTGCTCAGATTCAATCCGCAGGCACCAGAACGTGGCGCAAACTTCCTACAAAAGGCAGAACTCCGGCTTGATGATTTAAAAACTTTAAACGATTTCCAAAAACTTTTAGGAGACATAAATTAGTTACGCCCCTACTTAAAATTGACCACTAGAGACTTAAAACCACTATTCAATATATTACAAGGGGACCCTAATCCCAATTCACCCCGAGAAATTACTGCAGAAGGGCAAGAAGCTTTAAAATTAGTAAATTAGTGGAAAAGGCTATCAGCTCTCAGTTTATCACTGCCATTGACTATAATACATCCCTGTTTTTTGTCATTTGCAAGACACCCCTAACACCTACTGCAGTGTTTTGGCAAACAGCCCCTGTAATGTGGGTTCATTTGCCTGCATCACCTATGAAGGTAATTTATCCTTATTATCAAGCTGTTGCCGATATCTTCCTCTTAGGTCGAGAATTGGGTAGAAAATATTTTGGCAAAGAACCTGATCGTGTTGTACTGCCTTATACTAGAAGTCAGATTGATTGGCTGATGCAAACCACAGAAAATTGGCCCATTGCATGTGTCTTATGCAGGGCAAATTGATAATCATTGCCCTACTAATAAGCTTTTACAGTTTCTTAGCTCACATCAATTTGTGTTCCCAAAAGTTACCACTTCCCAAACCATACCAGAAGCCCGATTAGTATTTACTGACGGCTCTTCCTCTGGGATTGCAGCATATGTTACTGACCAAAAGGCCACCACTTTCCAAACGTTTTCTACCTCTGCACAAATTACAGAACTACAGGCCATTATTGCTGTGTTCTCAGCTTTTCCTCATGAGCCTTTCAATTTGTACACAGACAGCGCCTATATAGCGCTGTCTGTTCCCCTCTTAGAAACTGCTGTTCAAATTAAATATGCCTCTGAAGCAGCTCACTTTTTCATCCAATTACAAAATCTTATCCAACAACGTACTCATCTATTTTTTATTGGACACATCCGTGCACACTCTGGCCTCCCTGGGCCTCTAACTCAAGGCAATCAGAGTGCAGACCTAGCCACTCGACTCGCCTGCCTTACTACCTATTGTGATCTACCCCTGCCTATCCTTTCCACCAATATTGACAGAGCCACTGATGCCCACCAGTTACATCATCTCATTGCACATACCCTCCAACTTATGTTTAAAATTACTCGGGAACAAGCCAGACAGATTGTGAAAGCTTGCCCATCCTGTGTTACTGCATTACCAACACCCCACTTGGTAGTAAATCCCAGCGGGCTAATCCCTAACGCCCTTTGGCAAATGGATGTAACACACATAACTGAATTTGGTCATCTAAAATATGCCCATGTTACTGTTGATACCTGTAGTGGATTCATTTTTGCCATTCTGCAAACTGGTGAAGCTGGTAAACACGTCATCGCTCATGTAATATCAGCAATCTCAATTTTAGGATCCTCACAAAAAAATCAAAACAGACAATGGCCCAGGCTATACCAGCAAAAACTTTAATGCCTTCTGTAAACAACTTAACATTATCCACTCTACAGGAATCCCCTATAATCCCCAAGGACAAGGCATAGTAGAACGAGCCCACCTCTCACTTAAAACCATGCTGAACAAATTAAAGTGGGGGGGGGGGGAATGGTACCCCATTAAGGGATCCCCTAGAAACTTACTATCTCATACCCTTTTTATTTTAAATTTTTAAATTTTGGACTCAGAGGGACGTTCAGCAGCAGAACGCTTCTGGCATACCAAAACCAAAACCACCTTTGCCTCTGTCCTGTGGGAAGACCTGCTAACCAACACTTGGCACAGCCTGGATCCTGTCTTGATATGGGGCAGAGGAGCAGTCTGTGTTTTTTCAAAAAAACTAGATGCAGCCAGATGGCTGCCCGAACGATTAGTCAAACAAATAGACACTAACCATCTCTCCAGGGAAAAAGATATCTCTGAGAGAATGTCTCCACCTTCTCTTACAGATGAAAACAATGAATAAACCACACCTGAACTTATGGGTATGTATGCTAATCCCCTGTGTCCTTGGATGTCTCTGGAAAACCCGTTTCTCCAGATGCTGTCTTGGAATCATTGTATGGTAAGCCCTGCAAGTATAAAAGGGGTACAGTAACTACCCCTGGAACATTTACCCGAACTGTAGATAGTGGCACTAAATCAGCCTATCTACAAGTTTCTGAACAAGTAAACACAGGAGGCTGCAAACAAGGCTGGGTCTGTGTAATCCATCCTAGGGTAATCTGCTCCTCCACTACTAAACCCGCACCATGCCCTTGCAAGGGAACAGACAGCATTTATCAACAGGCAGTACATAGTAGTTGTTATCAGCTGGTACAGACCTGCCATTGGGACGATGGAAAAATATATTTTACTGCCATCCTTACCTGCACTTCACCCGGCAGCTTTGGAGGAGACTGGGATAGCACCCAAGTATTAGGCAATACGAAGCTCGCCCAAGCCCCTTGCTGAGGCACAGTAGGACAACCTGTTTGTTGGAATCAAGCCCCTCCCACACATATTTCTGATGGAGGAGGCCCGCAGGATCGCATCAGACAGAGCGCGGTGGCTACAGTATTGGAGGATATAATAAGAGACCAATATTCACACCTTG
>PVKH010036569.1:0-11574 GCA_004027955.1 Chaetophractus vellerosus | reverse complement strand
ATCCATCCATGTAATTATACTACAGAGAGAGCAAGGAAGATTGAACTGTAGGGAAAGGGCTTTCCTTATTGTGAGTTGTCCTTAAACAAGTAGAAGATCCATGGCCTATTCCTAGGGCTGCCAAGTATTAAATAAGCCCTAGGAAAGTTTACCCACTGTGGTGCTTTGAAGCTGTATGTACCCCCCAAAAAAGATGTTCTTAAATTTAATCCAGTCCTATAGGTGGAACCCACTGTAAGTAGGATCCTTTCATGAGGTTACTTCAGGTAAGGTGTGGCTCACCTCAGCCAGGATGGTCTCAATCCTATTACTGGAGTCCTTTATCAGTAGAATGAAATTCAGACAGAATTAGAAAAAGCCACAGGATGCAAGAAGCTGAACATCAATGGAATCCAGAAGAAAAGAGAAGAACAGAAGACGCCGCCATGTGCCTTGCCATGTGCCAAGCTAAGGACCAAGAATCACTAGGAGCCAGCTCCAGAACACTGCAGTCTTCAGGAAGAAAGCATTGCCTTGATGGCACCTTGATTTGGAATTTTTCCCAGTCTCAAACTGTGAGCAAATACATTTCCATTGTTCAACTCTACCCATTATGTGATATTTGCTTGAGGAGCCTAGGATACTAAAAATCCACTACTTTGGGGTTTCCTATTAACCACCTCTCAGTCATCTCAAATATGTATGCTATGATCCCTTTTATGTTACCATCAAGATGACTGGTTTCTGTTTTCAGCATCTCCTTTCTTTGGGTGCTTGTTCACAGATCTTCATTCAACATTTCCATCCTTTAATTAGTTGGCCCTGGGAGATGGAGCTAAAAAGCGTGGGCTGGGCACGAAATGCTCTGTAACGAAGGAGGGAGGCAGAACAGTTGATCTACCCTTCTGCACACTGTTCTGCTCCACCCTTGGTCACGACTTTTACTTAGGGAAAGAGGATGATCTAATGTATTTTTCTTTTTAGTTTGAATGTGGGGATCAGCTTCTTCCTCCTTCCCCCTCTCTCATTAGAGTCATTACCTGATTGTTCTTTGCCCTTTTGGTGGTTTCTTCTGGGAACTAGGCTTTAAGTGATTTGTATACTTGATTAGCTATACATTTTTCTCCCTCTGACCCCATCTACCATCATACTCTCTTACCATAACTGTTCTTTCCTGACACCATAAATAGCCACCAGTTTCTCATGACCTTTGTAAAAATTGCCCAATCTCCAAAGAACTCCTTCCTACTTTTGGGAACCAAACAGAGCTATCCAACTTTCCCACCTCTCCAAACTCCTCACCAACACCTTCAAAGCCTGTTGTGGTCACTGCCCACACACTGGGTTGGGGGAACTGGAGGGAAGTTAGAACAGCTGGAGTCCGGAACAGAAAAGTGGCTGGTGTGGAAGGCTGGGGGTGAAGGGGACATCACCGGGATAAATAGCTGCCCAGGCAGGGCTGGGCCTGGGAGCAGGAGCCAGAAGCCCCAGAGGGTTGAATCAAGAGCACAAGGACATAGGCCCAGAGTGAGTCGGCAGTGGGTACCAGGAGAGGGGATGAGTCATACTGAGCAACAGAATACCCAGGTCCAGTCCAAAGGAGGAGCCACGTCAAAACAAGTCAAGACAGGAGAAGCATGAGTTTGAGGTGAATCCAAGTGCAGGAATCAGGGAGTCAGAAGCAGGGCAAAGCTGAAGGGAAGCAGCAGGCACTGTGTGCAGTACATAAAGAGGACATTGTAAAGCCACCATAAGTGGCTTCTGATGTTTTATTTCTCCCTGATGAGGGGAATTGTTTTCCAATAGATGTCAAGGACAATTGAGTCCAACTTTGTACCAACTATTCCTTGGCTACTTAGTTAGGTGGCAGACTTGGCCTCAAGTCCCAATTTTGCTAGTTTATTACAATTTGAACTATATTTGATTGTTGTTGTTTTTTTTACCACAAACTAGAAATTTCATATGTTTGATCTATTATCACATGAGCTTGGGCAGGTCACATTTTCCACCAAGCCCAGTTTTCTTTCCTGTAAAGTGAAGATAATACCAACTACCATGTTGTGGTGATTAGATGAAGTCACATATTTTAAGGTGCTTGATATGATATTTCATACCTGATTAATGCTCAATAAATGTTCACTATTATTATCCTTAGTTTTCAGGAATAATAAACATTTTGGAATTGAGTTTGACAGTAAAACACTGTGAACAGTCCCTGAGCAAGTAGCCTTAGACACACATAATACCCTTGGTACCCTGTAGTACAAGCCCAGCGTTAGCTGTTTTATCTACATCTAACCCCAGCGACAGTGGAGCACATGCTTATAACCATGCATAGACTTCGGACCACTTAGGCATTGGTTGACTTCCAGCCACATCTCTTCCTCGCTGAATGACCTTGAGCACATTATTTAACCCCTCTGGGCCTCAGCCTGCTCCTCTCTGCAAAATGAGGATAATAACAGAGCCCAGAGAAATACTGCCTGTGAAGTGTGAGCACAGTGTGGGGCTTGCGGTGAGTGCTTGATGAATGGTGGCCCTGACATGCTGACCAGATCTCAGTTCTAAGATGGGCCCATTCACTAATTCCAGCTCCTAGTATGAAGCCACGCCAACCTCTGTGTCTGGAAGAGACTGTTACGCACAGTCTCCTTTCTTTCCTCTTTTTACTCATCTCCTAACTAGAAACTAGGATTTGTCTTGGCTGGAGATCCTGGATTTAGAACATTCCCTGCCACTGGATGGATTTGTTAGGTGTTTGGTTGTTTCCTTTCAGGTAAATCTGGGAGGCACGTGGCTTGCTCTTGGAACAACTCTTACTTTGCTTGCACTTTTTGAGTTTCAGGTTAGAAAAGAATTTTTGGCAGAAGCAGACTCTCATTCAAAATAAAAGAGCCTGTTTGGGGAAAAAAGGCTCATTAGGTTTCTGGGACATCGAACAGCTCTTAGAAGGAAGAATATTAATTGGTTTCAGCAGAAGGGCCATACAGAAGCAGAGAGAGAACATTTCTTTCTACATGCAGATGGTTTTCAGAACTCAGTGTAAAGAGCTGGCAGGGCACATACTGGGTGCAGTTGAGGCCGAAATGGCTAGAGGCATTTGGCTGAGCCTGGTCTGCCAGCCGCTTTTCCCAGTGGGAAGTCAAGCAATACCAACGACACTGCAGCCAGATTGCATGTTGCTACTGGGAATCATGTTTTGTCATCTCATAGAAAAATCTGCACAAACATGCCAGCTCTCTTCCATAAGATCAAAGACCCATTCCTCTTTCATCTTCCCGGTTTTACACCTCACAGGTTCCCAAGTTGCAGTGTGTGTTTCACTCTTTCTGTTGAGTTCAGCAGAGTCCATCAGCTCACTAGAGTCCAGTGAGTAATCCAAGATGCACAAACAAACCACAGCAATAATATGGAAGCTGCTAAATTTGCTAAGTTGACACTGTCTTGATATTGGAATGGTGGGGAGAAGTAACAAGGGGTCAGTGGGAAACTTCATTTTTGTCCAAGAGAATGAGATTCATGAAGCTCTTTGGACCCTATAACATAAGGGGATGATTCTGGTGGAATTACAGTCTTAGGAAAGGGTATTGGGTTCAAATAATGAGTCAATCAAGGTTTTGGTGTCTTTCTTTTTTCTTTTGATATTATTTAATCTATGGATTCGAAGTGGTTCTTTATGAAGTCTGTGGGAACAAGTTCAAGCCTGTGAAGAAAACTAGAGCTAGACCTAATTAGCCTCTATGTCATCTGAAAATTTTATGTCTCATTCAGCCACACATCACACTATGCTTGACAAACTGTAGGTGAGAATCCACTGGGTCAGAAAACATAGCCAGTAAGAATTCCTATGATACTCAAATACCCATCTAGAAGATTTTGCCCTTAAGAAAAGACTCCTTTCTCTTCAAGTCTATTCTGGGATATTTTACTCTTGGTGGAGGGAAAGAATAAAAAGCAAATTAGTCTTGGGTATATTGTTTGTTAAACTAACAGCCAGTGCCTCATCCCTATTTGTTCTATGTATTTTACTGGGAAATAATGTCATATTCTTCCTAAATTAACCATCTTGACTGCCAAGAAGCTTGTATCAAAGCAATGGCAAATGCCATTCCCTTTTGCTCTGTGGAGTTTTGTGGTCATTCTTAAGCATCTCTCAAGTGACAACAGCTTGAGGCTCTTCCCTTTATCTTCTCTTCTTAATGGGGTGGTGAATTAGCCATCAGCACTTCCCCCGTGAAGTCACTAAGTTCATGAACTTAGTGACTTCACGGGGGACAATGAAAGGCCAGAGAACCAGTCAGCTAATGATGGCCTAGGAACATTTTCTCCTCTTTGGCAGAGATCCTCTTAGAAGAACCTCTTTTCTTTTCCATTGTGGGAAAGTGGCTGGTACCGCTTATCTACTCCATGATGGTGTTGTGAGAACTAATGAGGGGTCTGCAAGCCACTTCTAACTTCTCAGATAAAAGAACCTCTATAAATAAAAGTCATTTCAAGGATTGTGAAACAGGGGGTGGTAGTAGTGGTGAATGCAATTATACAAATGAAGTATCTAAGTTCCAAAATAATGGCTATTAATATGATGGTGTTCTATTCATCAGGCAGTCTGTAAGAGCTTTACATATATCTCAAAATAACCTAATGAGGTATATAGTACTACTAGTCCCATTTGGCTGAGGAAGAAATTGAGGCACAGAAAGGTTAGGTGATAACTTGCCTAAGGTCATTCAGTTACTCTGGTCCCCAGGCTCAGAACCTCTACCTCATCTTGCATGCTGCATTTGCCTTAGGTCTGTTAAAACACCCTCTTCTGCGTCCTACTGAAAGCATTTCTGTGAAGTAGAGATAATCAGGCAGCTAAATTTCTGAGAGGTTAGGATCTCTCTGGCACATTCCATCTGATGAACTCCTAACTAATAAATTCAGGATAAGTTGGCCTTAAATCACTTCTCCCCACCCCCACAACACCCCCTTTCCCCCTCCCCCAAGGCTTAATTGGCACCCTCATATTGCTCCCCATGGAAGAGTGCTTCGGAACTTCAACATAAATTCTGTTGAATGTATTGGAGACAAAATGTCTACCAGGAGAGCATAAACCCTAATACTGTACACGAGCAGGGCCAGCAAAGAAGCTTTGCTCACTGGAATTATGCGAGTCATTCCCAGATGCTAATTTGTAATCTGATGTTGCCCAGATGAGAGCATCAACAAGCTTGTACCTGGCAGTTAGAAGCCCACAGCCCCCCAAAGCTTACTCAGGTTGAGAGCAAAGGGTGGGATGGTTGAGCCCCAGTGTGCTGCAGAAGGCAGCCAGAGAGCACGCAGAGCCTCTGGCAATTAGCAAAGCTCCTACAGTTCCTTAAACAATGTTGATGGACCCTTGTCTTTCATTAAGCTGCCTGAAAGTCAATCTCTTGATGGGTCCCAGGGGGAAAATCAAGGATGAAAGAGTTTATTTTCAGACACAGTTTAACAGCAACCAACTTAAGAAGCACCTAAAAAAAATGATAATTAAATATTTCTCCAAGGAGTAAATTAAGATAAATACCCTAAGAGTTATTTCAAATAGATCTGTTTAGAAAATGTCCAATTAGGGTAATATATACCACATTTCAAGGACCGAAGGGACTGTTTTGCTTCACTCCTTTTTTGCCATTGTTGACACTCCAGGTTTCTAAAGGAATGGTATTTTTTTTTTTTTTTTACAAGTTCAGGAACAGCATATCCTGTCAAAGGGAGAACATACCAGGAAATACATTTTGGTTGCACAATACCTTTTTCCCACCCTGATTTTAAGAATCATTGGCGTCTCTTTTTTTTCCCTTTGTCTTCACTAGAGAAGTTGTAGGTCTATAGAAAAACCATGCATAAAATACAGGGAATAGAGTTCCCATATACCATCCTATTATTAACACCTTATGTTAATTTGGTACATTTGTTACAATTTGTGAAAGAATATTTTTATAATTGTGCTATTAACTATATTCCATCATTTATAATAGGGTTCACTGTATTGTACAGTCCTATGGTTTTGTGTGTGTGTGTTTTAATTCTAAGAACATATATGCAACCTAAAATTTCCCCCTTTAAACCACATTCACCTATATAATTAGGTACTATTAATTATATTCACAATGTTGTGCTACCATCACCACCCTCCATTTACAAGCCAGAACTGAAATTATTTTAGACCAATGAATGGGACCCAATTGAAAAGACAAATCTCATTGTCAACCAAATTTTTTGCTTATTGATGTGAGTCTTAGGGCAGCCCTTCAATACTTTTTCTGAAAAGGAAACAGGTCTTGTCCTGTCAATTTTGATTGGTCTTCCCTTCCCAAGGGTCTCTGTTGAATCTGGTTTCCAAATAAATATCCCCTGGAGTGATTTCTTTCCACAGGATTTAAAGTACTTGGAGTTTAAAGTCCTTTACAAGCCTGGGTTTATTAATCTTCAATGACAGAATGAGCTTCACTATTGGAGAATTTTACAGTTGGGGAAAACAGAGAGTTTTATGGTAACCAAGAAGGGCCTGAGCATCTTCCCACTGACAGCATTCTGGTTATTTTGTGCCTCCCTTGGCAATGGAGAGTAAGGCTCTTCCCAACTAGCTGTATGGGTTGCTTTAGTTTTCTGACCTGAAGTTTTCAAACTTCCCCAGTTGGCAGATCAATGCAGGGACCAGGGACCAACCCACTTTTTTTTTTTTTTTTTACCAGGAGGTCCCGGGGATCGAACCCAGGCCCCTCCATATGGCAGACGGACGCCCAACCATTTGAGCCACATCCGCCTCCATAATTTATTGGAGGTTTTTTTTTGTTTTTGTTTTTGTTTTGTTTTGTTTTTGTTTTTGTTTTGTTTTTACCAGGAGGTCCCAGGGATCGAACCTAGGTCCCTCCATATGGAAGACGGACACCCAACCATTTGAGCCACATCCGCCCCCTCCAACCCACTTTTAGAATCAACGTTTGCTTGGCTATCTTAGGGTTAGTTTGTCTAAAGAATGCTGAGAAATTTAAGAAAGCAGCCGCTAGTGTCTCTGACACATGAAATGCCTACCAGGGTCTTTGTTCTCTTCATTATCAAGGTCAATATGAAAATACGCTACAGTGAACAGAAGAACAGTATTATTTGGATGATTTTCAGTCTCAGTGCAGTGCAAATTCCTACAGCTCAAAGGAGAAAGTGCCCCATATCCTTTGCTTTTGGCCAGGAATAGATAATTTATTATCCACCACAAGGAGAATGGCAGAGCCCTCATTATCTCATATCCATGCTTTCCAAATCAATCAGCTCCCTGCTATGCTGCTGGGCTTTTTCATTTAAATGTCAGCTAAAGTTAGAATGCATTTTGAAAAAGTGTTAGAGCCTCATTAACTTTGGTTTTATGTTGGCCTTGTCTATCACTTTTTGGTTGACAATGTCATAGAAATTATTTTTTGAAGAATGCACTAAAGCTATCTCTGAATCTTTATAATATTCACTTAAAAATCTGAACTCTGGATAAAAATCAAGATGCTACAAATTACTGGTGTCTAGAAATAGCCACTTTTCAGAATGTATAAAAGATTTCTAATGCTTTCCCACCTTTGAATTCACATCTTATAAAATACTCTACATAATTTTGCAAGACACTTTGGGATCATGGTGAGGGACGGGCAATTGTAATGTGGGGTTTTTTTGGGACTTGGGAATTGTCGTGGGTGATGTTGCAATGGAGGGTGTAGGCCATTTTGTATCATCATGTATCATGCGGAACTGTGTGGGAGAGAGGGTGGTCTACAGACTGAACTGTGATCTATGCTTGTGGCAAAGCCCCAAAATGTGTATATCTGTCACAGGCGTTATGCCACACTGATGAGGGATGTGTATGTGGGGGTTTGTGGGAGGGGTGGGGGGTGGCCAATGGGCACTCCTGGAATCTCTGTGTAACATTTATGTAATCAATGTATCCTAAAAAATATATATATAGATATATAAAAAAATAAAAAATAAAAATAAATAAATAAAAATAAATAAATAAATAAATAAATAAAATACTCCAAAAACTGGAATTAGGTCATTGTTTCTCTTTGGGCTTCAGAGTTTAACAACCATGAAAAATAAAATAAAATAGAGCTACAATGTTCTTGTACAGGACTGTCCCACACATTGCAGGACCATTACCTTCCTTGCTTCTTCTCACCACTAAATTGCCAGTAATGCTTCCCAGATATTGTGACAACCAAAAACACCCTCACATATTTCTAAATGCCTCCTGAAGGGATAGTCTGCCCCAACTGAGACAAAAGTAAATTAAAAAACTCAAAACTCTAACACTGGACAAATACCAAACCAACCTACTTTCCAGTCACGGCATCTCCTTTTATATCAGAGCTCTCCCCACTTATAACAATTCCTAAAACTTTATGCTTATGCTGTTTATTTCACCCTCCTATGTACTACTGCTTTTTGGTGGTGCTTTCACTGCTGATAGAGGTCTTAGCTACCTCTAAAAATGGTGACCTCGTGGATGGTCTTGGGTTCTGACATCCAGCAGAGTCCTGGGCATGGTAGATGTATTAGTTTCCTAAGTCTGCTGTAACAAAGTACTACAAACTGATGGCTTAAAACAATGGACATTTATTCTCTCACAGTTCTGGAGGCTAGAAGTCTGAAATCAAGGTGTCAGCAGGGCCGTGCTCCCTCTGAAGGCTCAAGGGGAGGGTTTGGATTGAATCATGTCTTCCCAAAAGACATGTTCAAGTCCTATCCCCTGGTCTCATGAATGTGACCTTATTTGGAAATATGGTCTTTGAAGATATAATTAGTTAAGATGAGACCAACATGGATTGGAGTAGGCCCTAAAGCAATATGACAGGTGTCCTTATAAGAAGATAAAATTTGGACCTAGACACAGACACCCACGAGAAGGTCATGTGCAGATGGGAGAGGCAGAGATTGCAGTGATGCATCTACAAGCCAAGGAACACCAAAGATTGTCGGCAAATGCCAGAAGCTTAAAGAGGCAAGGAGGGATTCTCCCCTCCACGGCTCTGCTGACACCTTGATTTCAGGCTTATACCCTCCAGAACTATCAGATAGTAAATTTCTGCTGCTCTAAGCCATCCTAGCAAACTAAGACAGGGAGGAATCCATCTCTGTCTCTTCCTAGCATTCTGGTGGTAGCCAGCAGTCCTTGGCATTCCATGGCTTGTAGTTGCATAACTCGGGTCTCTGCCTCCATCTTCACATGGCCCCCTCCCCTTTGTTTCTCTATTTGTGTCTCTTTTCTTCTTAGGACGACACCAGTCGTATTGGATTAGGGCCCACACTAATTCAGGATGACCCCACCTTAACTTGGATTACATCTGCAAAGACCCTATTTCCAAATCCGGCCACATTCACAGGTCCTGGGGGTTAGGGCATATCTTTTGGGGGGACACAATTCAACCCATAACAGCAGATGTTCACCAACGTTATGCTGGATTAATGGTTGATAGATGGGTGATGGACAGGCTCTTAACCTAGACCCTTGCCAGTGGTTTATTGAGAAATATAGTATGCTCTGTCTCTATGCTTCTCATTTGTCTTCAAGGCTTGGTGGGGCTGTGGATTGTGTCTGTAGCATGGTGACAATCAGGAAATTGGGTTCTTTTGGCTTCATGCTAACACATGGAAGGACACACTGGAAGAAAAATAGCACAGTTTGCTGCGTGGGGAAGTAGGTGTATTGAATTGACCACAAATGATGTGTGTGTATGTGAGCCTACTCACCCACATATGCACATACACACAAAAAGAACATATACTGTTTTCTGGGAGAAAAACACTTTCTCAAAATTTGACTATTTAGGGGAAAAGCAAGTTTTCCTTTTGAATTAACTCTCTGAGCCAGCTCTATTTCTATTCATTTTGTTTCGAGGTTTCCATTGTTGCTCTTTTACTAAAGCACATAACAGATGTCCCTCCAAAGGCATCAAACAACTGTGTTATTTTTCTCTCATTTAATTTTTTTTTCAGTAAACAATTACCCAGATTATATTTTCCCCTTTTGTCTTTATGTATTGGGGAGAAGGAGAAGGCAGGCAGAATTATACTTTTAAAAGGTCATTTTTCTTATTAACAACCAGAGAATCGATAAATTACAGGTAATTCAAAAGGCAAATAATAATCCTTTCTATTTCCATAGCCCCAGTAAGTGCTTTCTCCCATGAGAGAAATGGAGATAATCCTCAAATTAGAGAAATGGTGGGAAATACAACAGATATAACAATCCAGTTTAAGGGTGAGTGAACTATAGGGCATATCTGGAGAGGATAATGCAGAAATGAAGATGCAAACTTGAATTTTTCCTCCATATGGTGATAAATTCACATTGACCCTTTCCCCCTGATTCAGTGGCTCTCAATGGCACAAGCTTGTAAAGTTTCTGGCCTTCTCTAAGATGTAAGAGTGCTGTCTGCAGCCTTCACCTAGTTTTTTGAAAAAGGAGAGAAACTGCCCCATTCACAGACTAACGCCCTCATAGAACCAGGCTCTAATAGTGGCATGTGGTTAAATAGCAAGGCAAAAATTATGTTTGGGGGTGTGCCTGACTTGATAGGGGCACATTTGTGTGATCAGGTACCAAGCTTTTGTTGACATCCACCCTCCCAACCCCCCACTCCCGCCCAGTATGCTCTCACACTGTTGACCTCCCAGGCCACACAATTCCCCATTGCATCATTCCATTCAGACTCACCCTCCATACCTAGGGGTGGAAAGAGGCTGACTTTGGGCCACTAGGAACACTGTCCCCCAAGAAACAAAGTAACTCTGTGGTGCTTTTGGATTTTCCACTGTTAGAGGACCCCCACTTGCACATCTGTGAGGCAAAGAGAAAATATGATTGTGCTACAAAAGCTACCAGGTCAAGTCAAACTGCAACCAACCCAGCAGAAAAGTCTCTAGATTTTCAACCCATTAACTCCTTCCTGCCTACCAAGAGGAGGCAACATGTAGACTCATTGTTGCCACCAAGCAGGATTCAACTGGAATCTAATTTGCTGAGCTCAGGCCTGAACGTAACACTAATATTTTATTCAAGTACAAATAGAAATACCGTGTTTTAGAAATCAACAGATTTAGTTAAACCAAACTATCAAGTATTCTATAAATTAAACCTGAACCAGATTGATATTTCATTCACTTTTTAATTTTGAAGGCATTCCCATGACAATTTCTCCATGGCAGCTAAACAGCCAACTTCTCTCTTGGCTACCAATTCACCAACGACATTATTCCCAGCTAGATGGACAACGGATATTACCCCAGTTTGCAAATTCAGCCTCACTGGCAGGTAGTTTAAAAACCATTTACACAGCCCAGTGTGATTTTTGAGTGTTCAGACAGATGGATCACTTGAACCCACTGATCCAAGAACATGTTTTTGTATATTCCTATGCCTCTTATAAATCACACGAAAAAAAAATGGATGGACTGCTTGGCCATTTCAATCAATTATTCCGTCTGGCATGGATGGAGGAGAAAATAAAGTGGTGTCAGTAGAGTTATCAGCAGTTCCTTTTACTGGAGGAAATGTTACATGTCATCTAGTGCCAAGCACGTCTGTCT
>PVKH010036568.1:0-11570 GCA_004027955.1 Chaetophractus vellerosus | reverse complement strand
CTTTTATTTTATTTTTTTTTTTTTTAAAGATTTATTTATTTTATTACATATCTCCCCTTCCCCCCGCTGTAGCGACGCGCCGAGAGTGGTCACTGCGCAGGCGCGGCTTTCCCCGCTTGTGGGCGGTCTCTGCGTCCGTTCACGGCCGGCGCTTGATTCAGTTCGCGGGTGGCTGGCTGCGCTCCATCCATGGGCGACCTGCCCTGCCCGTGGCGGCTCTTGCCCTGCCCGTGGCAGCTTCTTGCCCTGCCCACGCGGCTCCGGCCCGCCCATGGCGGCTTGCCATTCTCAAGGCGGTCTGCCCACTAGGAGAGGTCCCCGGGAATCGAACCCAGGGCCTCCCATGTGGTATGCCGGCGCCCTATCCACTGGGCTATCGAGCCGGCCCCTATATGACTTTTAAAAGAAATCCCAATATTGACATAAAAATGTTTTTTTTGGGGGGGGGGAGGTATGGATTATATAACATTTTGCTATTGTAGCATTTGCTGTAACTATTTTCTTTTTATCTAGTCTAACAGCCAAAATTAGAATGCTCATTGTGTGATATTTAATCATATTCATATTTTAGTTCCTTAATAGGAGAGCTTTAATTTGCTGTCAGTATGTGTCTCAACTTAGATAATTTTAAAGGAATCAGTTCTGTTCATGAATGCACATACATGTTAGAGTTGAATGTCTTCCTTCATCTCAGGTCACGTGAGACTTCTAGAGGAGGGGTTCTTAACAAGGAGTCTGTGAGCTTGAATTGAAATTCAAAGAAACATTATTCTTGTGGGGACATGTTGGTGCAGGGGTGAGATATTACTAAATAATACACAGTATAGTGTGGACTTAATGAGGGGTCCGTGGTTTTCACCTGACTGCCAAAGGGGTCCGTGTAACAAAAAAGGTTAAGAGCCCCTGCTCTAGAGTAGAAGAGTCTTGTAATGTGGGCTACAGGGCTAAAATTATTTACTTCTAGTCTTTATAGGCTTTTAAGCATCGTTTCCTACTACTGAAATTTCTAGATACAGAAGAGGATTATAAATTAGATAGGTGCTAATCAGTGACTTTCTTTGAAAAACCTACTCAGGTTAGCTTTATTTTTCATTATGTAGCTAATTTTTACATTTTTTTCCTTCCCATATTTTAATGTAGCTCTACTATAGGGAGTTAGGCTCTAGATTCCACACTTTATTTATATGAGCTAAACAACAAAGTTGAAGTCCTATAGTGATAATGAGTATAAGGAAGAAAATGTGTACATTTTTAAGAATTTAGGGAGATCTAATTGACTTAGTGGTTTCCTAAAAATAAAAGTTTCCTCTGTATGTTGTTATTTTTTATCTTTGTTATCTTCTTTTAGGAAGACCAAAAAAAAAAAGTTTTCCAAGCAAAAGTTATCTATGGAAAATTAGCAGTGTGTAATAAAATAGCAAATACCTTCCTAAAAAATATTTATTTGTCCAGACTATCCTATAAACACGATTTCTTCTCTACCCTAGGACAAAGTACGAACGGAAAGTTACCGAGATTTTATATACCAAAATCCACATATTTTCAAAGACAAGGTGAGTAGCATAGGCTACAGAATTGCACATTTCGTGTTGTTCTTGAGCGGTAGAAATCCTCTCTTGGGTCATCATAGTGATAGCAGTTGATTTAATCTACTCTGGTTTTATTTCATGGGAGACTTTTATGATGCTGCTCTGTAGTGCACAGTACTGATAACAGAAATGCTGATTAGTGCTGTCATTTACTTTACTCCTTTTTTTTTCCTGCAAATTGAAGTTCATTAATTACAGTGACAGCTGAGTTAAACTTTTCTTATCCAGTTAATTGTGTTTAAACCATATTTTTGATTTACAGTAATTACAGTAAATTCCAAATGTATCAGACAAGCCCATACCAAACTCACTATTTTACTTATCTTCTAGTTTGTATTAATCCAGTTTAAAATTAATAATTTAAGTAAGTTTTTTTTTTTTATGAGTAGGGTCTAGTATTGTAAGTTGAAATTTATTTTATGTTCTTTCATTTATTTGCCCCTTTATGAGACACTACATATATATTTGTTAACCCATCATACAGTATTAAAACTTTATTCATGTGCATTTTGATTACTTGACAGTCTTTTAAAAAGTTGTAACAAGAATTAGAATATTAAATCTCTTGTAGGTGTTCAGATTTCTAGTACAGTATGGCATTAAATAACATTTCCACATATTCATCCAAGTTTATTCCTCAAAAATATATTACCCAACAAGATTTTGCTGAAATTGATGCATACTTCTAAGGAAAAATTTGTGGCTTAATGTCTAAGAGATTATTTGTTTAGGTTTTTGGTACCCAATTGAAGTCTTCAATTTAACCAAAAATCCCTTGTGTCTTTTTTAATCATCCAGCCTTCTTTAGCTCAGCTACTCGCCCAAATAGATCAGAGGGCAGGCATCCTTCCTGTCACCTCAAATATACACCAACATTATTGCCCAGAAGTGATTGGCAAGCCCTGTCAGGAGACACCGTGACCCTCCTAGAAATCCAATACCTGCATTGACACTTCTATCAAGCCTAAACTACAGAAAATGCTCTCACATCAGGATAGCTTTATTCATCCATTTGCTTCACTCTTACCAGTAGCAAGTCTTCAACTCCTGATTTGGCAAATGGATTTGATATAGAGAACCCAGACTCTGCATTATGTGGTCACATTCCCCTTTGAAATATTTCTATTGAAGCAAAGAGACAAAACTAGGAAATTACCAGGATATCTCATTACATGGAGAGAAACTTTTCAGTAATTCTGGGTGGCTTCTTCAGATCCCTTTTAAGGACTAAAAGTTACTGGATAGTTTAAGCTGTAATTATTAAAAACAAGTGGTTTATCACCCGAGACACTGTTTTACAATTAGTCTTAACACTGCCTCAGGTTATTTCAAAGGTGATCTTTCATAGTGTGCGTGTGCGTTTAATTTGTGTCATTCGTTTTCCTCCATTAGGAATATTTTCATTCTTAATTTTTTGTCCCTTCCTTCCTCTTTATTGGAAATTCGCCCACTAATTTATTCAATATTACCATCATTTCTGCCATTTATAACCTTTGCTTGGGAATTTTTCTCCATTGTTTATATTCAAGAACATGTTTAGTGATAATGTATCAGGTTTATATAATTTCTCTTTCACTTCTGTTTTAAAAGGTATTTCTTTAAGGGCGTTTCATGGGCTTTATATGATACTGCAGCAGTGACTAAAAACCTATGGATTTTGAAAAATCCCTTTTCCTGATTATTATATTGTTTTGAATGTAATCTATATTGGCTTTTTATTTCTATGCCTCTTACCTAAAACCAGTGTTTGACTTGCGATTTAAACCAGTTGGACTGCTCTCTGGGTGCTCTGATAGCTTTTGACCCAAACTCTGCCTATTCATGAAAGGTTTATGATGGTATGTTTTAGTTTCCTAGGCTGTTTAAGCAAATACAATGAAATGGGTCGAGTTCAAAGAGACTGGGAAAATATTCAAATCAGGGCATCATCAAGGTGATGCTTTCTTCCCACATGTTCTGGGGCTCCTTGCTATAGTCCATATGTTATGTTTGGTGTATTCTTCCATTAACCCACCCTATTATTATTTTTTAAAATATATTTTTATTACAGAAGTTGTGAACTTACAAAACAGTCATGCACATGTACAGAATTCCCATACAACACCCCTCTATCTACACACCACACCGTGGTGGAACACTTGTTACAGATTATTAGATAATATCATCAAACTGTTACCACTAACCATGGTCCATAGTGTACATTTGGCACACTTTTTCCATACTCCCCCATTATCAACACAATATGTCTTTGGCATAGGTGCATGAATGTTACAGTATTGTTGTAAACCACAGCCCATAGGTCACTCCAGTTGTATTTTTCCCGTGCTTCTCCCCATTCCCATCACCCTGCAATAGTGATGTACATCTGCTCTAACTCACAAAGGGTACTCTTGCATCTGTACCATCAGCCACTATTCTCATCCACCTCTGGGTTCACTGTGTTATTCAGTCCCTAGATTATTCTCTAGCTTTCTTTCAATTGACATTTACATCCCTAGACTACCCTTTCCAGCCACATTCCCATTTATAAACCAGCTGTTACTCACTATAATGTGTTAACATCAACACTATACATTTCCATACTTTTACAGTAAAGTTAATTAAAACTTTTACATACATTAAGCATCAGTAGTCCATCTCAGTCCTCCTCTTATCTCCTTTAAGAATCCACCACCTACCACAAGTTCTTGAAGATGCTTTCCTACATTTTCTTCTAGAAGCTTTATGGTTCTTGCTTTTATATTTAGGTTTTTGATACCAATAGATTGAAAGTGAAAGGCTGGAAAAAGATATTCCAGGCATGCAGTAATCTTTCCTTCCTTTAATAATACTGTTTCAGTTCACAAAGCTCCTGTGCAGGCCATATAGTTTCTCAGATTTAATTTAACTTTGGGTGGCATTTAGTCTTGTTATTACCCACTCATAGTTAATTTCTATTTGTAGTCCCTTGAAAAAATTCCCAGTTAGGTGCCTTTTTTATGCTTTTGGTTATTTTCTACAGTTATAATTGATTCACTTTTTTTTTTTTTAACATGCGTCAACAAAGAAGAAATAAAAAAAATAAAGAATCAAATTCCTTCATCATTTTACAAAATAATTTTGGTTTATTTTGTTATTATTTCCAGTTCTTTCTTTGATTCTATTTAAGTGTTAGTTTATTTGTCTAATCATCTTATTCTTATTTGCATGTAATAATAATTAATATGCAATTAAAATAGAATTTAAATACAGGCTTTATAAGCAGATTGATCTCCATTTGAATGCAAGCTGTGGGATATAAGCTGCTGACCCTAGACCCATTACTTACCCTCTCTGAAGCTCTTTCATCTTTTGTGAGATGAGGATTAAAGAGAAATGATATATGTGTAATTATATAAATTTTATGTGTTTATATATGTGTTTGTTTTTATAGTGTTTTGAAAAAAACACATTCCAAGTGGAGTATACTATACATGTTCTTCTGGACTTGGCTTTCTTCACTCAGAAATATATCTTGGAGATCATTCATTATTGATATTCTTTGAAATACTGTAATATCTAATGTAGATATTAGTTGTTTCCATTTTTTATTGGAATAAAAATGCTGCATATAATAATATGTTATAAAAAATCTTTTTATACATGAGGGAGTGCAATTAGAGGATCATTCCCTAGCAGTGGACTCCCTTGGTCAAGAAGTACATAATCTGAATTTTTTTTTTTTTTTAAAGATTTATTTATTTTATTACATATCTCCCCTTCCCCCCACTGCAGTGACGCGCCGAGAGTGGTCACTGTGCAGGCGCGGCTTTCCCCGCTTGTGGGCGGTCTCTGCGTCCGTTCACGGCCGGCGCTTGATTCAGTTCGCGGGTGGCTGGCTGCGCTCCATCCGCGGGCGACCTGCCCTGCCTGTGGCGGCTCTTGCCCTGTCCGTGGCAGCTTCTTGCCCTGCCCACGGCGGCTCTGGCCCACCCATGGCGGCTTGCCATTCTCAAGGCGGTCTGCCCGCTAGGAGAGGTCCCCGGGAATCGAACTCGGGGCCTCCCATGTGGTATGCCGGCGCCCTATCCACTGGGCTATCGAGCCGGCCCCCATAATCTGAATGTTGTTAGCATAACTACCTCAATGTCTATCAGTAGAGAACTAGGTCTATAGATTATGGTACAGCCGTAAAATGGAATCCTATATAGCTACAATAAAGGAAAGAAGCTCTTTGAGCTGATATGGAAAGATCTCTAAATTATATTGTTAAATTTAAAAAGTAATGTTTAGCCTAGTGGGTATAACATACTGCTATTTGTGTAGAAAAGAGAAAGAAAAACATATATTGTAGTGGATTGTATATGCATAAAAATTCCCTGGAAGGATAAATGAGAAGCAAACCTTTTGATGTTTAAACTATGTGAGTGTATTTATTACCTAGTCAAAAAATAAAATAATTGTTAAACAGTATAATAGATTCCTAGATCTCATTCTGAAAATAAAATCCAAAGACGGTATGTGATCTGACTCTTACCTTATCCTGACCTTACCTCTAAGCAGCTGCTTTTTTTCCTCACTTAGCTCTCGGTTATTAAGTGACCTATCTATTCTCACCAGCCTTCTTGCTTGCATTGCATTTATTTTATTTTATTGTAGTTTTTTTAAATGATTAACAATATGGCTTACATTTTGGAACATATACTTTTTTTTTTTAAGATATTTAGATTACATAAATGTTACTTAAAAATTATAGGGATTCCCCTATGCCCCACCTCCCACAGCCTCCCACATTAACATCCTTCATTAGTGTGGCATATCACCTGCAATAGATATACACATCTTGGGGCTTTGCCATTAAGCATGGACCATAGTTCACATTGTAGACCACACTCTCTCCCACACAGTTCTGCATGTTATATGATGATATAAAATGACCTTCATCTGTCATTGCAGAATCACTATGGATAATCCCCAAGTCCCGAAAAAGCCCCTGTATTACAACTGCTTTTCCCTCTCCCTGTCCCCAAAGCATCCAGTGGCCTCTGGCTCCACATTAATGTTGTAATTTCTTCCATTGTGTGAATCACAAAAAATCTATACCAGAATACCAGTAAGTCCACTCTTGTCTATAGCTCTTCCCCCAATCCTGAGGAGTCTGAGATGGTGATGTCCACTCCACCTCCAAGTTCAAGGGGGCTTATATCCCATGGATAAGATGGATGAGATTATCCTGCCTGCAGCAGCAGACTCTCTCCATTCCCTGGGATAGCCATTGCCCATCATCATCTCCCCACTAGTTCTCCTGGTGAGTCCATTGAGTTGTAGAGTAGGAGTTGCAGCTCCACCGAGCTTCTGGACCCAGCTGACACATGGACAGCCCGAAGACTCTGCTCTCTGGAATTACACCTACACTCTCTGGCACCATTGCATTGCATTTAATACTCTCTGTGGTTAGAATGCACTTCCAAGTCTTTGCATGGCATACCCTTTCACTTCATTCACTTCTCTACTCATGTATATTAGAGAAGTATTGTCAAACATAGCTTAAATTTAAAATGGCATATCCTCCCTCCCCTACTCTAAACTCTCCTCTGTGCCGTTGTTCTTTATAACACTTAACCACCACTTGACATTATTTTATATTTTGTTTATTTATTGTTTCCCCCATAAGATTGTAAGCTATGTTAGGACAGGGTCTTGTTTATTGTTTTATCCATCACCTAGATCAATGTCTGACACTTAGTGGTGCTCAGTGAATACTTATAGTAGGAGGATACTGAAATAACTTCATATTTTGGGACAAAGTATATAGAATTTTAGATCATTGGTAGTGAAAGACTTA
The DNA here is from genome assembly GCA_004027955.1 of Chaetophractus vellerosus. Taxonomy (NCBI): domain Eukaryota; kingdom Metazoa; phylum Chordata; class Mammalia; order Cingulata; family Chlamyphoridae; genus Chaetophractus; species Chaetophractus vellerosus. The sequence goes on along the minus strand of PVKH010036568.1, from coordinate 4,178 downwards.
AAACACAACGGTGTTTAAGTAATTTCACAGGGTAGTGTACCTCCCAAGTATTTTGCTTAATGGGTTTTCTTGGTGAATTGTTTCTGTTTTCACTGTAAACGGAGCAGGTTTTACTATACCATTCTGGGAAGAGCATATAAAATTCCTGATTTAGAAATAATTGCTCCCCTACCCCCAAGTATCATCTTAAACTTTGGTTCTTCTATTTACTTTTCTTTGACCAATAATTGAGTATTATTTCATAACTTAAATTCACAAATTACAAAATTCTAGGAGTTAACTTGATTATATTGTACTTGTATTATTAAAAAGAAATGAATATTTAATTTGGAAGATGGAAGGGATATGTAATACTCTACATTTTTTATTCCTTTATAGCCATTTTTAAATTGTATTAGATCAGGCTATATTGTTTAAACTACTTCTCGCTACTCATACTTTGGGAAGTTTATTTTTGTTAAAATTTAGAATTACTGACCCCAATTTAGACCATGCATACAATAGGGAAATTAAAAGCAGAGATTAATTCCCTACTAAGAAGTTTATGGAAATCCCTTATTTCATATAAAACATTAATTAAATTTAGCATTGTTGGGCATTATTGCAACAGATTATGGCCAACAAAACAACCCATGGTAAATAATACCTTCAATTTAAGTAAATAGAAATTACCATATTCAATCAATCCCTAGCCAGATAAGCTATAAAATAGCAATAGAATTTAAAATATCAGATCTTTTTAAATAACGCTTTTTTTTTTTTTTTTTTTCAAATTACACTAGGTTGTTTTGGATGTTGGTTGTGGAACTGGAATTCTCTCTATGTTTGCTGCTAAAGCTGGTGCGAAGAAGGTCTTTGGAGTTGATCAATCTGAAATAATTTACCAGGCAATGGATATTATAAGGTAGTTGCATTTTAAGGCTTAATATAAGATTATTTTAAAATTTGACAGTTGTTTACTTAAGAGGTTTTCTTGTCTTTAACAGCTGCCTAATAGCTGTCTTTAATAGCAACCCCAATACATTACTGGTATTCCTTCTCTAAAAATATCACCTTGCTTCTGCACTGATGGATAGAAGTAGAAATCTACTTCAACAAATGAAAACTATAGTCCTAAGGGAATGCTTTTCCATCTACTCAAAAATAGTTCATAATTCCTTCCTTCTCATCTTTAGTTCTTTCATTTTTAAAGCCAGAGCTATAGAGGTATAGCAATATTCACAGGATTCTATACAAACATGTTTTTGTTATAACTTAAGTTATCTTAGCTATGTGAGAACATAGTTTTTTAACTTTGAAAGGACAAGAATTTTAGAAGATTTTTACACAGTGATAGTCAAGTTTCAACACAGCAAACTAGCATAATACTGTTCCATTAAAAGCCTTAGGGTAAATGAAGGGACTAGAACATAAAACTTGAGCTGTGACAAACTTCTAGGGTGAAGTAGATTAATTAGAATAGTTAAAGACAGTTGGCTTATTTGAACAAGGATTCCCCTGCCTCTAATAGTCACTATGGTGTCAAAGCAGTTGTCTTAAAATTTACTGCATGTATTTTTATAAAGGGAGTGTGATCATGTTGCATTCAAATATTTTACAATGGAACACTAATTCTAACATAGTGGTGGAGTATAAAGCAAATATTCCAAACCAGTGTTGGTGCACTCAATCTTTTTAAGGTATGATTTTAATGAGATTCTCTGTTGTCTAGAAAGTATACCTGGAATCTTTGCTGGAATATCAGATAGTTGTAGAGAGGAAACAGATAGGAAATGTAGTGACAAAATCAAAATCAGTTGCACTACTTCAAGTAATTATTTTGTTTTCTCTAACGTTAACTGTCAGGAAATTTCATTTGTAACAAAGATTACTACTGGGCATGGAGAGTGTAGCAAAATTACTAAAACTGAAGTTTATATTCAGTAAAAATACTTAGCTAAGTGAACGTGTATAGAATATGTTTTTATTATAAATTGATATAAATAAACTTTTGCAAAAGTTTATACTTCTATAATTTAAAACATTGCACATGGAAGTATGTGCTGGGAAACTTATTGAAGAAAAGAATTTTTAAAAGCAACTCTTACTATAGAAACTTCATTATTGATTCAAAGGGAATAGTTTTATATTGTGACTTTGTAGTAAGATATTTTTAAATAAATTTTTTAATTTGAGAAGTTGTGAGTTAACAAAACAGTCATGCATACCTTAGAGGATTCCCATACGTTACCCCACCATCAACACCTTATGTTGTTGGGACATATTTCTTACAAATGATGAAAGAACATTGTCATAATATTACTGCTCTCTATAGTCCATAGCTTATATTTGGTGTATTTTCCCCATAAACCATCATATTATTAACACAATGTATTAATATTGTATATTTGTTATAGTTCGTGAGAGAATGTTAATATATTTGTACTGTTAACCACAGACCATCTTTAACCTCAGGGGTTCACTGTGTTATCTGATCCCCCTTGTTCATTCCATCCAAAGTGTGCACTCAGTGGCTCTCAGTTTCATCACAGAGTTGTGCTGTCATTGGTTCAGTCCATTTCAGAACATATTCATTAATCCAAAAGGAAAATCCCATACTCCCACATACCCCCTCAATATCAACCCTTAGCACTGATATAGTACCTTCTTTGCCATTGTTGTAAAAACATTACATATTACTGTTAACTATATTTATATGTCACATTAGTTGTATTTTTCCCATGTATCTCCATTCTTAACACCTTGTAGTAGAGGATCATCCTTGTATTTGTACTATTAACCACAATCATCATCTACCACTGAAATCACTATGTTATGGAATCTCTAGTAGTAAGTTTTATTTAAGAAAACAAATTGCATCCATGTAAGAAGTTTTCTAATTATTTATGAAGCCCCTATGCATGATTACTCCCATTCCCATCCCCTTTATACAATGTAGAAACTGAGCAAGTAAACGTACTTAGAAGGCCAAGGAAGCAAATTTATCATCTTTCCATTTTTAGTACTAATGACCAGGCTCATGCATCTGGTTGGTTTGTTGAATACCTTATCACTCAATTTGTAACTTTTTTTCCAGATGGACATTATCAAAGGTTATGGTTGTTATAAATATAATGATATTCATATAGACCTTTGTCAGATCTTATGTTATATGGCCATGTTTAAGACCCAGTATAATAGCATGATTTTTGTCAGTCATTACCGTAGACATGGTGATTAGAGCAGAGGTGAACAATTGTTCACCACATATATTTTGCTAAATTATAAAATAAAAAAAATTTTCCCCCAAACTGTTAAACAGTTATGTGGTATATCTCCTCCTACCACTAGATATATTTTCCCTCTTAATATGTAGCTTTGAAATAGCAGTTATTCCTGAGGATTGTTTAAAACAAATTTTTTGACATTTTCATCCACACGACTGAAGAGATAATGGTATGTATCCCTATATACATATTACTCAGTTTTAGTAATTATCAGCATTTTACCATCTTGTTCGATCTGTCCATTCCCCCCACCTTTTTTTCACCTTGGAGTATTTTAAAGTAAATCTAATACATCATGTCAATAAATATTTCTTGTAATACATTTTAGTGTTTTTTTTCTTTTTCTTTCTCTGGAGCATGGACTAGAGATGGAAACTTTGTGCATGAGAGCATTTATTGAAAACGAATTAGCACTCAATTTCAGGTTTTCCAATTTAATAATAAAATGCTAACATCAATTTAGTACTTACTACTATGAGGTATAATATAATTACAGTACATTATAGAGATTAAGAAACTGAGACACAGGGGAGAGGATGTAGCTTCAAATGGCTGAGCACCTTCTTCCCACATACAGTATTCCAGGTTTGATCCCCAGTACCTCCTAAAACCAAGCAAACAAACGAAAAAACCAACTGTCATTGTAGAGCAGATGTAGCTCAGTGGTTGTGCGCCTGCTTCCCATATATGAAGTCCTGGGTTCAACCCCCAGTACCACCTTTGAAAAAAAAAAAGGAACTGAGGCACAGAAATTAAGTAACTCTAACTCTCCATATTAGGAGTTGAGCCAAGATTAGAACCCAGATAGTCTAACTCCATAGTCCAACCTCATTTTCATATTATGAAAAACCCTTGTTTCTTAATTTTTTTTTTTTTTAGATTTATTTATTTTATTACATATCTCCCCTTACC
>PVKH010036567.1:0-11575 GCA_004027955.1 Chaetophractus vellerosus | reverse complement strand
TTTAGGTAGTCATAAATGCTATAGAGAAAATTATGGGGTAATGGGATGAAGAGTGACAGGTGGTGGGGGGCAGCTTTAAGGTGGGTCTTTGGGGAAGGTCTTAGAAAAAATGAATTTGTGCTGAGACCTGAGTGGCTGGGGGCCAGCCAAGCAGGGAGCCAGGGCCAGAGGGTTCCAGGTGTTCATGACTTAAAGGAAGTAGCATGTATGAGCATCTATAACCCCAACCTTGCCTGGTACACTGTTAGGGTCCAGCATATAGTAGCTGCTCAGTAAATGCTCTGAATTGGGGTGTTAAATGAAGAAATGCGGAAAGTTTTGCAGCTAGGCTCTGCATCTCTTAGGACTCTCCCAACATCCCCCTGGTTGGAAAAAATACTGTTTTATAAGATTTGTGGGGCTGTCTTAGGGAAGCAAGGAAAATGGGTTGGTGGACACTTGTGAACTTCTCTGCCTTGAAAATAAAGCTTGCCTCCGGTTCTTGGGTATGCCCGGTTCTGACATTCAGTTTCAAAGTTCTATGGGGATTTGGAGACAAATTTCCTGTTATGTCTTTGTACTTAGGCTTTTCATGAATTGTTCCTCTGTTTCCTCCTCTTATAGTCTCTATTGTCACTTTTCCATACCTGATTTTAAACCCAAGTGATACTAACGTAGGCATAAAGGTACCTCGGTGAGATCAGGAGCCCATGGAAGAGACAGTAACACAGCAATTTTGTTAATTTTGAGGGGTACCTAAAGCACATTTCACAACTCTGCTTTTTGTTTTGTTTTTTTTATTAGAGGAATTTGTGTTTTGCCACCTTTAAACAGAACAGAAGACCCAAACACTCAGATTTAGCTTGAGAATTAAAACACATGAGTTCTAAACCAGCAACAAATTTGAGGACAAAGGTTATTTCCTACTCATAGGCAATCTAGCCTGAGCGAATGCCCTGAAATACTTTATTTCGTAACTACTTCAAAACACTGCAGCAGTTTGAACAGAGATGAACTTGGCAGCAAACATGATACAAGTCTGATGATTTGAATAGTTAACCCTGGTAATTTTCATTATTGATTAGAATCTCCATAACCCATTATGTCTTAACAAAGTGCCTGTAGGGGCTCAGAACACACCTCACCCCATGTCCTCCTCGGGGCTTCCTAGAATACAGTCGCAGATAAGCAGAGGAAGATGGAGCCAGTGTGCCCAGACATAAAGCTTACCAAAGCACCGGCTAGCTGACAACGGGACACCACCCCCCGGGTACGAGGCAGGGTGGACTCCACTCCCTGGGGCTGCTCTGCTTCTCTGAGGAGGCCAGGGCCAGGGCCGTAGACCCTCCGTCTCCTCGTAGCTCTCAACTCCTGTACTTGTCCGAGGGAAATTGCACCAATTACAAAGTCACGGAAATGAATGAATTTGTGGAGCTATTCCACTGGCGATTTTCCATACTGCAAAATGTTTTATTTTTTATTTTGTAGGAGGTACCAGGGATTGAACTCGGGACCTCATACAGGTGCTCAACTGCTGAGCCTCACCTGCTCCCCCTGCAAAGGTTTTTTTACCAGGCAGCAGCAGCAGCAGGGAAAGGACGTGGAATATCCCCCGTGCCCTCGACTAAACTGCCTGGACCTGATCACACAGCTGCCGTTGTTTACAATGTAGACGGTGAGGACAAGAGAAGGAAGGGGCAAGACGAGAATGGGAAGGAGGGGTGGGAGAAGGGGAGCTCCGTGTTTGAGGTTTACTCATTCCATGGGATCATGGCAGCAACCCCATGAGGTCACAGCCTGGTCTGCTTAATTCCTAGGAGAAGGTAGGGGGTGATTAGAAATGGGTCCATATGGCAGTCTGTACAAACCCACTGATGGCAGAGTCAAGTTAAAACCTCAGAAGGACGCCAGGGTCTCTCCCAGCTCATGCATATACCCTTCGCTTGCCCAAACAGCAAAAACAGATATGATTTCAGGGACCCAGACATAAATGATTGGCTTAATTAAAGCTGGCCTTTGAGTTTCCTTTCTTTCAAAGACCTAATTTATCCATCAAATGCACTCTTGGGCTTGTCTCTTTCTGGAAAGGTGATACCACCTTCTGCACAGATATCATTATAGACGGTTCTGCATTGTGAAAGAGTGGAAGAAACTGAAATCAAATTTCACGATTTATTTTAAAACGAATCATACCACGGGCATATATTAATATAAAACGATGGGAAACTTAAACACATCTTCCGATACTATCAAATACTTGGGGCTTGAAGGGATCTAGTGACTTTTGACCCTTCTTTTCTTGCAAATTCCATTCCGTTAGGCTTACCCAAGTGGCCCATAGCTCATTTTTTTAAAAAGTGTTCTGAAGAAGTCCTTGTAGAATTTCAAATCCAAATTTCCGTCCAGGCTGCACATCAAGCAAAATGAAGACTGATTGTGTTGGAAGCTTGAGTTCCGCCTCCCCCTCCCCCACCCCGCCGTCCTGCTGCGTGGTGATTAAATCACACACCAGTTTGCTCTGAATAAGGTTGTTCCTTCCGGACGATTATAAAAATACTTAGGGGGAGGGTTTTGTGTTTGTTGGAGATTTTTTTTCTCTCCCAAAACTTTAAACTCCAATTATATTAGAGGGTGTGTGTATGTGTTCTTCACATGGGTGTGTCCTGTTTTGTCCCAGTTCCTAGGGGAAATCACATGTGCGAGGATCCACGTTTACAGATTGTCATTCTTACGAGGCCAGAGATGAAATTAAAATTCCTAAGGATAAACTGCCACGGTGAGTGTGTGCTGTGACTCTCTGAGCAGCTGCTCGGCGATCCCTGGGCTGCAGTGCAGTCGTGTGCTTTGAGCTGGCCCTCTAGGCTCCCTTTATTTATAGCGCCATGGGTATGTTTATTTTCATTCTTGTAAAACCTTTTTGCCGACTGCAAGATGTGACGAAGCTTTCATGTTCGGGATAGGGACGTCATATTTATGGAATGGATCATTTGTCATGGGACAATTGGCCACGGATTCTTCAGCCAAAAAGCATGGCCTCATTTCAGCCTTTGTTTTTAGCTCAACTCACCCAACTGGCTGTGGGTTTTGAATTCACTTTAGCCATGCAGACAAGTAAAGGGGAAAATGGTCCTGGAAGGAGAGTGACGTTTTTAGGTTTTGGTCAACCGACACATTCTAGTACCCTGTAGAACCACAGAACTTGGAGTGGCAAATCCCGCAAAGGTTAATCCACAGGTTTCCAGCTTGGGTTTCTTGATGCCAGGAATCTGAAGAGATGGTATTGGGGAAGAGAGAAGAAATACTGGAGATCATTCCAAGACTTTAAAAAGATTGCCAGACATTGTATATTTATGACTGATGAGGCTACTTAGGGAAATAAAATGTCACATTTCTTGGATTTGGGCTGGAATATGGTGCATTAGTTATCTCATGGGAAAATCTATTAATAAAAGCTTAATAAGTACAGTCCAGGAGATAAAGATCTTTTGGAAAAACAGCATATTGAGGAGAAGTAATAAAAAAAATATGATACAAAATCACTTACTGTTTGCTGTTTTAGTTCACACCTTTAGCAGTCACTATTAAAAGACACTCATTAGGCTTCTGGGCTAAAGCATGAACCAAAGAGAGAAACTTTCTGCTCCTGTGGAGCTGAAATTCTCATATGGGGAGACAAAAAAAAAAAAAAAAAAAGTAAGCAAACAAGCAAATAGCTAAAATAAATATGGCAATTTCTGATTGTGTTAAGTGCTGTGAATAGAATGATTCGGGGAGACGGGCAAGGTGGCTGAAGGAGGGGCTCCCTTAGATTGGGGTATCCGGGAAGGCTTCTCTGAGGAGTGAAACGCATGCTGACTCTTGGTGGCAGGAAAGAAAGCCTCCATAAAGGAGGGGAAAGAGTTTTCCAGGCAGAGGGATAGGCAAGTGCCAAGACCTTGAGACGGGAACCGTCTTGGTGGTCCCCAGAAGCAGAGGAGTGTGTTGGCTTGAGCTTGCTCTTCATGGTAGAGAAAGGTCGGCATGGGCTGAAATCAGAAGCAAGCAGTTCGTGCAGGTCCTTGTAGGTTTGGCAAAGGTTTTAGACTGATGCTAGAACAAGGGGAAACCACGGAGGGTTGAAGCAGGGCAATGTCAACGTCTGACTTGTGTTTCTACAGATCACTCTGGCTGCTGTAAGGAGAATGGATTATAGGGGCCATGAGAAGAAGCGGGGAGATCTGATGATGGCGGAGGAAGAGAAGTGGTTGGATTCTGGATATATGTTAAGGTAGAGCCACAGGACCAGTCCAATTCCCTCTGCCCACCCCCCATGGCAGGTGGTCACAGAGGAGCCAGTGACAGTATTACTGAGACTATGTTGAAATGTGAATGTTCCCAAGGAACTACAGTGGTGGCGATAGGCAATGCCTGTCTAGTGAGCATCGCTGCTCTGGGAAGGTCTGTCCCGGAGCGTGCTGCGCCACACAAGCAGCTCTGTGCTTTTGCTTTTATCTCCTGAAGAGCTTGAGGTCTTCTTTCTACCCTTGGCCAAAAGGAAGCCCCCCTCCCTGGTACTTTTCTCCCTGTAGGTCATCATCGTGATTGCTCCGTATTCCCAGGCCAGTCTTCTCAAGCAGGGTGTTGAAATCATCTTTCCTCTCGACGACGATCATTGATACAGGTGCAGTCCGTCTGGGAGCAGGTGGTTATAGGTAATAAAATAGAGTCTAGCTTTGTTCAGGTGACTCAGATCCCGGGGCTTGCACAGCTCTGTCCAGCCTCACAAGCCAGGTCTGATTCCCGCCGGGCTCCTGAAAATTCTGTACTCTCCGTCTACTCTTCTCCTGTTCCCACCCCAGGACAAGCTGTTCCTCCTAACACCAGGGCAGCGACTCTTCTAGTCCCTCGATCCTAGTCCCAGCTCTGGCCAAGCTCCCACCTAAAACTTCTCTGACCCAAAAAACGAGGTCTCTTCCGATGCTCAGCGTCTATTGAAGTAACGCAGTCTTTCTTTGGACTGCTCCGTGGGCTGCCCGCACTCCCTTTTAAGCTGTTGTTCACTAGACTCTGAGCCATCTGCCTTTCCTGGGGGAATAAAAGGAATATCTCTTGTTTACCCATTAAATTGCAACCCTTAATGATCAGTGACTGTCATTTACAGATAGACAACGCCCCGTGTACTGTGTCTGGGACAGAAACCTGCCTGAGTCCCCTTCTGGTCCACCCTCTCCGGGGCAACCGCGTCCTGGCTACAGCAGTCACTGGGACACCTCTAGTTACACCCATTCCTAAAGAGCTTCCTTAACTCCAACTCTAACCGCCGCAAACACAGCAAAAGGACTTCAGAATGACTGAGCCCAGAGAAACAAATCAATTGTTTTTAAAACCTACTTAAAATCATAAATACAAAAGTAAGACTTTTCATAAAGCAGGGGAAAAAAATTCCCACCCGTAACCCCCCACACACATCCACTGTTAAAATTGGAGCATCTTCTTCTAGTCTTGCTTTCTATAGTTCTTTTATATATTTGAGCTCATACTATAAATAAAATTGGGAGCTTTGTCTTTTTTCACTTCTGTAAACACTTTACCAGCGTCACAACTCTGTAAATATCATGGCTAATGGCTGCATATTGTTCCATCATAAGGCTGTGTCAAAACTTTATATACAGTATTATTATATATATTTCTATTTAGCATTTTCACTCAAGCTGAAATAGGTACCTGAATATGATTTTTCATATCCTCTCTCTTGCCAAACTCACCATCTTGGGAAAATCCTAAGGAGCAATTGCCCAAGATCAGGTACCATCAGGAAGAAAATAAGAAAAAGTAAAGTCTACAAATTGGATAATTAACTCTTAAAAAGTCAAAGTTCAATGTTTTTTAATGCTTTTTTCCCTCCTCCTCCTCCTTCTCCTCCTTCTTCTTCCTTTTTGATATTTAAATCTCAGTCTAGCATCCCAGGCCCCAGACCTTTGGGCTCTTGGCCATTGGCAAAGACAAATCTTTTTAATATGTGCATAGTAGAGCAAATATATTAATGTATGTGGTAAAAAATGCTTCTACCTCTAAAAATATCCTTCATGTAATGTGTGTATCTTTTCAACTGAAGTGTATTAAACTTCATTTAGTCGTGTTTTTTTTTAAGGATTTCATAATATCCTTGAAGGAGTCAGAGTTGTCCTAGAATATTACAAAATTAGGGTCTTGAAACTGATCAAAGTTATGTTTCTATCATGTTGTACGTGACGGGAACATTTCTCTCGCGTTTTGATGAAGCAACAGTTTGAGGAACCAGCAGGGGAAAAAATGCCATTGTTTGCCTATTTGATTCCAGAGCCTTTATTTTCAGGGGATGCAATTCATTTAAATTTCATTATAAGGCAGTTTTAGTTATTACATTCCGGCAGTGGAGGAGTTTATAATGCATTCATAGAAATAATTAAGTGCTCATAACAGCGCTCTTGTTCACAACGCTGGAAAGCAGCATTTTTTAAACTAAAAAGCGCAGAGCTCTCCTATTAGCTTCGATGGAGCCCCTGAAATGCCTGCCTGTTCAATTTCAAGCAGTTAAGCGCATTGAGGTTTTTGGGAACCCGAAAGGGAAGTGCGAAGAGGTTGAGCTAAGCAGTCAGAATCGGAGGTCTCCTTTTTGAAAGTACATCCCCTTGAAGAATGTTCAGCTAAAAATCTTGAGAAAGGTTAAGTGGCTAGAGGGACCAAGCGTTTGGGGCTAGGTGGGTTTTCCCAAACGCCTGCGTTGCTTGCAGTAGACTCCCAGAAAGGAGCTCTTAAAGACTGTTGGGTCAAAGCAACCAACGCAGCCATCATTTTCCCTGGGGGAGATACTTTACATTTGCTCTGTCTTGGTGGCAGGAAGGAAAATTCTTTTTCTGCACATCCTGCCGGGACTCCCACCATCAGATTTCCTCCAGTGTGGAAACTGTATCAGCATTTTGTGAAGGTGAAAGAGCTCTGAAACAAAGGGCTGCGTTTGCTTTGAAGGTCTGGCGGGGGCAAAGCCAGATTCTTTTCCTCCCTGGAGATGGGATGGCAGCAACATAAGATAAAAGCATGTGCGGGAGGGGCACAAAGGATACATTTAAAGGACACAGTCCTGTCTTTTTTTGATAGGAAGGAGGTCTTATTTTGAGTTTTATATGCTGCAGGTTAGAAAAACATGTTTCCAACTACTTCTGTCCTTTTCCGTCTTAGTGTTCTGTTCTCTAAGCTCAACTTGGAGATTTCCTTGTAATGCCTGCACACCTCCTTGTGCCTGCTTCGTGCACTCTGGAGGTTACCCCTCTGAGCACAGACTCAGTTGTAAGTTCAACCTTTTTTCAGTTGTGTGGAACGCTGGGTCTTTGTTCGTTTGTTTTGGTAGGGTACAATCTCCCAAACAGCTTTGTAAATTTAAAAAGAAACACAAAGGTATTCAAACTGCGACCGCGCCACTCTCCGGACCATGTTCTCCTGAGGCACGGTCCCTTCCAGCCCTCCCCAGTTTCACCCCCACAGCTCACACTTCCATCCATTACACCAAAGTGCTCTCCACACTTAAGCCAAGTCTGCCCAAATACCTGTGTGACTGGAGCAATCTGCTCTTGCTTCTTTTATTCTTTAATTTAAATTAAGCCAAAGATCAGCTCTCAAAGTGATAAAGAAATTTTATGTGTATGCAATGTCTAATTTTAAACAAATTTGACGGATTAAATACCTGATTTATAAAGTATTATTGGCTTTGTACAACAATCCTTTGCTTTGCAAAGGAGCAACTAGAGGCTTTGTTTTAAAGCTCTATTGCCTTTAAAATAATTTGGTTTACCTATGTTTAATTTATACCAAGAGTTCTTTTATTAGCTAAAGCCAGCAATGAAATGGGCCAAAGACCATTGACTAAAACCACTTACTGGAGGAAGTATGAAAGGTATCGGCTGTGGCAATGCTGTGGAGACCTGCTGAGTGGGCAGCAGTTTCTTAAAAATGAATGACCCACAGGTGTCGGTTCTACGGGCACGAAACTTCCCCAAGATGACGTAGAGAGGTTTTGTCAGTCAAGGAAGATCTGTTTGACAGGGTGAGCTAATATACGTGGACAAATCTTAGCTTTTGGCTGAGATAATATAGTTACTAAAGTAGATTAAGGAGAATTAGTTCTCTTACAGAATCTTGAGGTAAGAGTTCAAGGACGGGGCCAGTGTAATGCAACAACTGTGGTCGTTTGAAATAGTTCCCGTTGTGCTTCTTTTTTTTTTTCATTTGTTCTTCTTGTTTTTGCTTTTTTCAGGAGGCACAGGGAACCAAACCCAGGAGCTCCCATGTGGGAGGCAGGTGCTCAACTGCTTGAGACACATCCACTCCCCACGTTGTGCATTTTATACCCACTTTAATGGGAAAACATGAGGTGAGTTAAAGAAAAATTTGGAATGCTCAGTAAGCCTATATTCCTGGAAACCATAGCTTAACCACAGGGTTTTGTTAAAAATAATAACATTTGCTCAGTACCACGCACCATGGCCAGACACTGTATTGGCCATTTTCTCTCTATCTCATTTGAAACAAAGTCATAATTTGATGTATCCAACCATTCCAACCATGTCCAAAAGTAAACTTTGTTTAAATCTAGAATTAGAAGCAAAATCTTATATAAGACTAGAGTTTTCTTCCTAAAGGCAGGAGTTTTACATTTGCAAAGCATGCTTTTGAACTCATGGATAATTAAATATTGACTATAGTACATTTAAATTATTGCTCATTTTATAAAAAACAGATTAGAATTAGGCACTGCATACACATAATATGACTTGGAAGTAAGATTAAAACTTCATTTCATTCCCACTTCTTTCCCTTTAGTAGCCTTTTAGTGGCAGTGTCTCTTTTTCCTTCCTCCCCTTGCATCCCAAAGGGTTTTGCCAGAGAAGAAAACCCCATGCTCTTCTGCACAGAAGAGGGTTACGGGTCATTCCTTTGCAGTAATCTCAGTGGATTTCCTACCCCTCACAAGTGGAAAGGGTACGCAATAGAGTCCTTTCCTTTTGAACCAGTGCTGAATGCCTCGAAACTGAAAATTCACAAAAACGTCCCCGGGATGAAGTTCTGGCCCTGACAATCGCCTGGAGTGGTTTTGAGAACACTCTGCCAGGCTGGCGGGCTCCCGGACCTTCTGGGCTTTCCACCCACCACTTCCTTACTCACCCGAGCTCTATTTTTAGGCAAGTGGGTTGCTATTTCAAGGACTGATGTATAGCATGACATTATTAATATCTTCAATTGGCATTGTTCTCTAATTGTTTCACCTGTTCTATGTGTCCATCCCACATGATTTATACCACCCCCCTCCCATGCCTAGGAGAGTGCTGGATGGCCAATAAATAACAAGTGGGCTTCCGGGGTCTAAACTCTGCCTGTGTCTGTGGTCTTTGATCTCAGAATGTTTCATTCTGTATTGGTGAGCTTAGGTAAGGGTTGAGAAAAACAAGCAAAAACAATTTAACTCATTTCCTGCCAGGGGCCCATTGTTGTAGATGACGGAGGGATGATAGAGAGAGGGAGGAGGAAGAGTATGGAAAGATGAGGAGCACTGAAAAGAAAGATGTTCCCATGAGGTTATGTACTTCCTGAATCCCCAAGGCCAGCCCTGCATTTCTAGCCATTGCTGTCTTTAAGGAAGTTGACTTACAATTACATGTATTTATAAACTGAGACTTTGGCATTGGGGACACAGGCTCAAATGACTTTATTTCTACTGGATGTGAAGCCAGTCGAGGCTAAGGCAAATTGGATGTTTATTCAGGCGGTGGTTGATGACCTCGGTGGTCTCCTGTATTTCCTTATTATATTTCCCTCACTGTTCCTGGGAGATATAAGAAGAGAGACAACAGCCCATTCTTACAAGTTACTGAAATAACAACAAATAATTACTGGTTTGCAAATAACTTATAGATTTGACTTTGATGGTTTGAAGAAGTAAGAAACACGGTATTGTGTCAATCGGTGGTAGATCCGTAATTTCCAAATGGAAGGGCGTTGGAGGTCACAATTTTGTTGGAAGGACTGGAGTCCAGAAGCTTGTCTGGAAGCTGAGCACACTGATTTTACGTAGAGCGGACGCTTATTTGGGGTAGCTGAGGGCTAGTTGATGGAGATCATCAGGGAGGGGTAAGACTCCACAACACATACTGTTGGGTTGAACATGGACACCCTTTTCAAATTCCATTTGCAATTTCTATAGTAGGAAAAACAAAAGAATACAATTTCTTGAAACCTGTAAGGTTTTCAAACTGTTAACTTCTACATGCCCTCATAAACCAAGATCCATGTATACTGTTTGGAACACCATCGGTATGGTTTTGCACCAGTAGGCAATATGTGGAAATCCTAATTGAATCTGACATGCTATGTATCCAAACTTGGAGTTGCTTGACAGTCTGCAGAATTATATTTCTTATAATCAAATCTCAAAAAGCCTTCCCGCCTCAAAATACCTACCGAAATTACCTGCCGTGGTAGCCTTGTTAGTCACTGCTGGGGTCTGATCACCCAAGCCCCTGTTAGAATGCAACATTGAAACAAGAACACACATTATTTCTCATTCACAAGTAATAAATTTAACAATCAGATTCCCTAGCCAGTTACCTGAACATTGCTAAGGGAATGGAATATAGGATTGGCAAATCTGGATCAAAGACAAGTGACTAGGAAAATTCCAGAGTATGGGAGATGCACCAGAGGGCAGAGTGTTAAGAGGCTGACCTGTGGGAGAAGAATCATAAAAGAGCGTCCAGAAGATTGAAAACCAATTCATTTTGACTTTGGATTAGCTCTATATTTTTAGCACATAGTTAAGATTAAATTTGGCTCTAAGTAGCAGTGGCTTAAGCAAGAAAGGAGATCATTTCTCTCTAATGTTCTTTAAATTCAGAGGTAGTTAGTTCTGAGCTCACTCCATAGTGTCAGGAGAACCCAAACTCTTTCAATGTTTTTATTTATTTGATTGGTTTGCTCTGCTACGTGAATGGTTTCATGCTCCAGGTCATCTCATGGTTCAAGATAGCTGCTGGAGCTCCAGCCATTCCATCTACGTTCTCACCAACAGAAAGTTAGGCAGGAGAAAAGAAGGGCATGATGCCTCTCTTCTGTTTCCACTTATATCTAATTGGCCAGGAGTTAGATATATGTTCTTACACTTAGCTACAAGAGAGGTTGAAGATCATTATTTTGGGCAGTTGCATGCATAGCTAAAATTGTGGGTTCTTTTACTAAGGAAGAAGGGGAGAATGGATACTAGCCACAGGACTTCAGCTCCCGTTGAGGCTGGTTCCACTGTTCACTCAGGCCTCAGCATCTGTAGCAATTGTGTAGCCAGCACGGTCCAGAAGTCTATTTGTATAAAGCATTGAAGAGCCTGTTGGAAAGGAAACCATCCTGGGAGAAGAATGAACCCCGCAGACTATGTAGAGAAGAGCTTGGACTGGGTGTTGGTGGGCTCCTCCACGGGCACCACTCTGTCTGACCGCTCCCTTTGTCGTCTTGCCCAACTTCCCACTGATGCGAGCTCGAGTCCTGAGGACGGGGAGACACTGAGGGGTGGTGAACTCGAGCTGGCGGGCGAAAC
>PVKH010036566.1:0-11567 GCA_004027955.1 Chaetophractus vellerosus | reverse complement strand
CCGCTGTCTCTAATTTTTGACTCCTTCTCTCTTCTAATAATCCAACACATTGGCTTTACTAAAATGTGACTCTCAATACATCACCATCCTCGGCCAACACCCTTGCTGGCTCCCCATTGACTACCAAAGAATGGGAAAAGTAATTAATTTTTACAGAGGGCCTTCCTTATGCAAGGCACTTTTCAGCCACCCTGCTACTTGATCATCACATCCATTCTAAAGGTAAAATATTCTTATTAATTTGAAAAATATTTATCAAATACCTAGCATATGTCCTCACTTCATGGGTGATATGTGAAAATTTGAAAGAAATTATATAAGTTGTTCATGGTCACACGGCTTCTATATTTGAAACTAAATGTGTGTGATTTCAAGAAAACCCAGTCCATTCTGCCCCCTAGGGAAATTGTAAACACTTTAGTCTAGCCTTCTCTTCCTCTCTTTACCTTAAAACTTCGTATTCTAGAGAACTGGATGATTCATTGCTTCTAGAGCACAGCTCATACTTGACTTCTTCTCTTCTTTTGCTCACACTGTTTCTAGTCTTTAAAGTTCACACTCCATCTCTCTTCTCCCAAATGCCAAATGCTCATTAAGACTCAGCTAAAATATTACCTTCCCATACAGCTTTCCATGATTCCTTAGCCAGAAATAATTTATCCCAATGATGACCTTTCATAATTCTTTCTGTATCTCTCTCATTATGTATGATTTTCCACCGTGTTCACTGCTATTACTGTACCTTTTACCTCCCCTGCTGGTCTTCTGAGGAGCTAGACTCTGATTTATAGTTTCCATAAATCTCACTGCACCCAGTCTGGTGCTTTATACTAATAGGTACTAAGTAAATATGGGAGGAATGAATGAAAGGATGAATAAACGAGTATTTATTTCCCTCTGGCAGGCAATGCAGTAGAGTAGAAAAAGCTTATAATTTATAGTGAGGAAATCTGAATTACAGTACTGACTCAACAAACAAATTACTAACTATGTCCTTGTATACATCATTTAATCTTTCTGAGACTCCATGTTTTCATCTGTAAAATAGGAATAATGATACTATTTACCTTACCAACCTCAAGACTGTTCACTTGATCAATTGAGGTAACACATGTGCAAGTACTTTGAAAACTTTAGGGTTATATAGTTATTAGGGTCATATAAACTTAGAGCTACATCCCCATAATATTAAATCATGTAAGAACTTTAAAAGAACAGATTTTTTTTTCTTTTTAAAAGCATTCTGTGAATGTAATATCTCTTTTCTAATTTTGGTCAGTATAAAACATTAATATTAAACCCCATGTTTTAATTTTAATTTATTTTATCCATGATGATTTTTCACATATTGTTAATTCTGACGTGTCCAGGGAAGTGATTGGGGTATATTTTTTTACGTTTCTGCACTTGGAAGTTGTTTTTTATTGTTGTTTCTGATGGAACTCTGCTAAGCTTGTGACAAATCAAAGTAGATGCATGTTCTGATAGCTAGAGTACAACACTAAATGAGAAGCATTGAGACTAGGGTCAAGGCCAGTGATTAATTACTTTGAAGTCATTCCATCAACAATACTTTTTAAACTTTTTATTGAATATCATTAATATATCTTATTCAGTTTTGAATGCCCCCTCACCCCAGGGACTGCCCCAGTAGGTACGCAGTCACTTTGAGTTGAGATATTGTTTTAGGCTTCATGGGGATTAGAACTTTGTATGCTCAGTCATCACTATTTCAATAGCCACCTAAATGACTATCCTGCCTGCCGCATCTGAATCCACCCTCCACAATAGGACCTGAGTGAGATTTCTAAAAACACATCCAAATCATGGCACTCCCATGCTTAAAATCTTTTAGAAGCCCCCTGTTGCCTGTAGGTCAAAAACCAATCCCTAAGCATTCTATAAGGGACCTACAGGATCTGGCCTCTGCTAAGGTTCTGACGTAGTCACATGGGCACTGTGCCATTTACACCATCTCTGGGATAGCACTGCCAGGGTACTTGTACTTCCCCCAAAGGACCATGCCCTCTTACATGGCTGCTCCAATCTAAGCAGGGTCTGCTTTCCTGGAATATTCTTCATTCTCTTCTCATCAGTCATATCCTACCAGACCCACCACCACCTTCTCCTCTCTTTTCCTTCTCTGACCATTTTTTACTCCACATCAAGCAGAGCCAAGTACATTCTTCTCTGTTCCTACAGCTTCTTCTTCTACCCCTATTTCAGGTTTTATAATATACTTATTTATTTATTTGTCCATTTCCTCACAGTCCTGAAATGTACAACAGCACACTAAATCATAAACTTCCTACAACAGAGTCTGTATTAGTCAGCTAAATAGGTGCCTTTGCAAAATATACCAATAATTGGCTGGGCTTTATAAAGGGATATTTATTTGGGGTAGAAGCTTACAGTTACCAGGCTACAAAGCATAAGTTTCTTCCTTCACCAAAGTCCACATGTTGGAGCAAGACAGCTGCCTACGTTTGCCAGGGTTCAGGCTTCTGGGTTTTCTGTTCCCACGGCTGCATTTCTCTCCGGGCTTACCTTCTGTTTCCTCCACAAGTTTGGTTGTAGACCATGAGGCTCTCTACGCTTTGCATCTCTCCACAAGGCCAGCTATAGAGTATCAGACGAACGGCTTACTTCTCTCCTCCTGGGGCGTCCTCTCCAGCATCAGAGCTGCTTCTCAAAAATCTGCTTCTCAAATCTACTACCTTGCTTTTTATACTTGAGACCACACCCACCGAGGGGTGGGGCTCAAGGCCCTACTGATGCGGCCCAGTCAACGCCCTAATCATAATCCAATCATGCCCAGATGAACAGATCAGTTTACAAGCATGATTCAATTTATATTTTTGGAATTCATAATTAGATAAAACTGTCAAACCATTACAGAGTCTAATTTGAAAAGAAACTGCAGCATAATGGCCAAGAGCACGGACATTGACCATGAAACTTTAACTATTTGTGCTTTCATTCACTCATGGAAAAATGGGATGATAATCATAGCACCTATCTCGTGGGGTTATTGTGAGGATTAAATGGAATTAGGTACAAAAAGCACTTAGAAAAGGGCCTGTGGCATAGAGACTCATATAACTCATATAACCTTGATTATCATGGCTTTCTATGGCTGGCAACTTTTAGGTGTCCTATAAATAGTTAACAAATGTTCCTTAAAAAGCAATCCCTCAATAAATATGCATTCAATAATTGTGTTGAATAATGTAGAAATTTTTAAAGAGAAAATATTCCAAAATAGTTTGAAAGTGATGTGCTGGAGTTCGTTCCAAATATTAGAAGTTTTCATACTTATCACCTGTCGGAACCATAGCTGAAATTTTCAAAGGAATGTTTGGATTCAAGACTTTTATCATCCACATCACCAATGCTCCCCAGCTAAGATATGATGCTGTATTTAATAGAGTTAGGCGGGCATGAATATTTAAATTGGATGACATCTAATAATTGTCCAAGTATAATTTTAAACTTTATCATATGCAGAGAAAGCAGCTGTGTTCAATAGAAGTTATTTGAAAAGCAGTGTATTTTGTGTAAAGAATAGCAAGTGTAGGATTGAACACATGGGTCTTAACCCCAATAAGAAAGGTGACCATATATCTATGCGTCTCCAGGCCAAACGAGAGTAATAAGACCATTGCTCTCTGGTGTGGTTATGGTTATTTTGTTAAATGAGACCATATTGGTGAAAGTACATGGAGCATTGTCTGGCTGTAATGGATGACCAGTACATTCTAGTTTTAGGTTACTTGAATCTGTCAGGAGATTTATTTTGAACAGAAAGAGGCGAGCTTCCCCAAAACTCAAAGAACTACTCTTCATTATTTTTTTGGAAACAGGCACAGGTAAAAGCCTCACCAGATATGACAGCAACACTCAGGAACCTTTGCATGTAACCTTTTTTGGGTATTTTAAGGAGGAGTAGCCAACTTAGAAGGATAAAATTCTTACAGCACAAAGAGATGCTGCATATTATTTTTTCCAACTCCTTCATTTTATAGCAGTTAATTAGACTCTCTCCCCACTGAAGAATAGAAGCAGTAATAAAATATTTCTATCATATCACCAAAACTAAATTTACCAACTACCTGGGTCTGATGGGGAGACACTCCAGAAAATAAACCACAGGTCATTATCCCCTTGCTGAAGAGACACATTGATATGTTTTTTGGCAATATTTGGATAGTCTTATGCCTAAGGCTTGCTTGGACTTCAATATCATGGCCTGGTGGAGAGGACAAGGGAACCACACCTGGATAAGAAGGAAGTAGAGAAAACTGACTGGCGGTCGTGAGAGTGCTGGATTGGTCCTTGCACAGTGTCTAAACACGGTTTGGCAACATTCAGTGTCCAGAAGATCTAACCCAGCAGGTGGACACACGACAGGAACTTGGGGTGGCAACCAGTACTTACTTAAATTAGATTCATGACCATAAATCTTAAATAGGCCTTCAGAAATAAATGCCCAGTGATCTTTCTATGACCCTAGCAGCATCAATAGCCATGTTTTCTGCCTTCCTTATTGTTGCAGGCATTGAAGTACAGGCAAGTCCCATGCCTCCCTTGAGTTCCATTTTCACTCCTCAAGGACCTGATTCCTGCAATTTTACCCTCTCTTTCCCTCATTATCAAATTTTCAAACTCAGCTAAATTATTTCCATCTACCTATAAAAAAGTTTAAGTTCCTTCTACCTAAAGACGATTCAAAACAAAGCAAAAAAACTAACTTGGCCTAATTTATCTACTCTACTACCCAGTAAAACTTCATGAAAGAGTTATTTATCTGCACTTTCTAACCCACCTCAGCACACTCAAGGGTCCATCCCCACCAGTCTACTGAGACTGCTCTGAGGCTTGTCAACATCAGTTGAGACCTCCATGTGTCAACTCAGTGGTCTGCTCTACCCTTATTTTATTCATCCTCTTCATAGCATTGAACACTGATTGTCCATACCAGAACAATTCATTCTTTTAGCATCAATAATCCTAAACTTTCCCATTTTCCCCCCTATCTCAGTGACTGTTTGCAGTTCAACCTCTAGTTTGCCTTAATCAGTCCTGGTTATTCTTCTTTTAGCTTTTCATACTTTCTTCCAGGTCATATCCAGCTCTTAGACTGTAAATACCATCCTAAATGCACATCTTCAGCTCTGACCTCTCCTGGTTTCATGTTTTCATAGGGCAGTGCCTTCTGAACATCTCCTGCTGGATGACAATAATATTGATAGATAAAATGTATGTTCAAGGCACCTTCCTGATCATTTCACATGTTACCTCATTTTAATTACACAATAACCAGGAAATCGGTATTATTTTCCCCATATTCCACATAAGAAAACTAAAATACTAAAATGCAGAGAGGTTAAGTAATTTGTCCAAAGTCACTGGCAAGTACCAAAGTGTTTCTCTCAATCTCTCTCTCTCTTTCTCTCTCTCACCACCTTCCACCTATTGCTCAACTCAAATACTTGGTAGTCATCCACCAGTTTGCATTGTTTATTCTTCAGACTCTCCATCATCAGTCTTCCCTCCAAGATATATCCCAAAATCCAAACAATTGTCCAAGTTCCTTCTCTCGCCTTACTGCTCAAATTCGTTAAATGGTGTACAAGGCACTACATTATGTGTTCCCAGTGGAGAACCAGAGTTAGGTCTAGAATTAGGTATTTTACTAGAATGTATATTAGGGTTAGGGAAGTCTGAGACTTTGTGGGCACATAGGTGCTCAGGCTTTGTACTAGAAGCAGAAGTTCCAGACATTATCTTCTTGTACCCTAGGATTAGGGTGCAAGGGTGGGTCTGCTGGTAACAGAGACTACCCATTGAAGGTGATTTGGGAGGTAATTTAATATTTTTGTTTGGTAGCCAGGCTCATTCATTCTAATTTTAATACTGCTCTTGAATCTGTCTTCTCTAAGCTATACTATAATTTTGATAAGATAATTTATTAGAAGTTTATATAATTATTGTGCCTTAATCTTTAATCTGAAGAAATCAACAAATCAAGAATTTGAGATTGTACATTATAAGGTTAAGGACTGTGTTATATCTTTTTAACACACCAGGTTTCTGCAAAGTCTAGGGCCATAATAAATATATGTTTATTGAGTGATACAGACTCATCAGATTAAAGTTTAGTTTGGTTTAGAACTTTCTTAACACACTTAAAATATGAACTCAAACACTTGAAATAATTTTTTTACTTTGAATGCTAGTTTGGTTATCTTTGTAACTCTAAAGTCTGATTTAATCGTACATTATTCTAGCTAAAGGATTTAGTTCAAAATAATCTTGAGAGTAGGGATTTAACATTTATTTAGTACTTAACAAGTGCTAAGGAATATATATATATATATATATGTATGTATGTATATATACACAGACATTCTCTAAGCCTCATAACTGTGGGTTACTTGTTATCCACATTTTACATATGAGGAAATCAAGGCTCAGAAAAGTAAGGTAAAGTCTCATAGTAGGAGGCGCTATGTCAGGATTTCAACCCCAGTACTATGATTTTTCCAGTACACTACCCCAGTGGTTGGCAGAATGGGTTTGTATAACTGAACAGCTTAGATTTAGAGTAAAAATCAATAAATATCACACATTGTTCAAAGCAACAATATACTAAATAGATATAGTTATTCTAAACACTAGAAACTCATTTTCAAATAGCTTTCCCATAAACTTTAAGAGAATTGGAATAAATTTTTATTCTTCATTAAGAATGAAGGTGGAAATTAAGGGTGACAATATTAGTTTATCTTTAAGAAATTCTAATAATAAACTCTCAATCAAACTACATCTTCCTATATTTAAAGCTATAATGAATGGCCTAAATATTCAACAAATGTATGTCTCGTAAGATATTTAAAATATAATTTCAATTCTATTTTTCTTACTGTGCTTCGAAGTAACAATTAGCTAGTTCCTAAAAAATATTTCGCATAAATTTGACTTTGAAAATTTTTAAGAATTTTTCCATATCTATTTTTGATTCTAAAAACCTCTTAAACATTAACATATTTTCAGATTTGGGAAAATCAGAGCTTTTCTTGAGTGAATATGGAGAAAAGGGGTGGGGTTTAATCCTCTAAATAGGCAACTAGAACAATAAGATGTATATACTAGTAAAGTACATAAGAATTGCCTGTAAAATTTATTAAAATATTGATTCCCCTGGACTCCACCCTGGAGATTTCCTTTAGAAGGTGTAGGGTGGGCCTGAAATTCTGCAGTTCTAATATGCTCCATGGTAATGGTGAAGTTGTGATCTGGGGACCACAGTGACTAAAACTGCAAGAGGGTTTTGGTATTTAATGCTCCATCTTTCTCTCTTTTTCACCAATTAATTAATACCCACTATTTGCACATGACTATTTCATTTTAGTACTACCCAGGCAGCATGTGCAGTTGACTCATGTATTTTTCCACATACACTCTACAGTTGAAAGGTTGTTTCAAGTCTCATAGACAGCTCTAATAGCATGTTCCTGCTCTCCCACAAAAAGAGTGATTAAAAGGATTATTATTTTGGACAAAGCAATTGGCTACAGGTCAAAAAGCGACTGATTTTCCTAGAACCAAATAATGAAATTTAAGTTATTAGGAGATATATACATGTTGAAATATTGCTCTTTTCTTCTAGAACCTACCAAAATGCCAACAAGAAGGAAGCAGATGGTTGCTTTAGGACCTTAAATTCATAAACTATGAATTTGATCTAGTTTGTCTCAGATTCAGGGTGAGTGTGGGTGCATCCTAATTTTCTAAAGCATTGTACCTAATCTGAATTAACTGATGGAACTTTTTGTTGACATTTACCTTTAAATGAAATTGGATCATATGGATCAATAGTCTGAGATTTTCTAAACTAATTCAAAGACTTACCTCCAACAATAGAACTTTACAGAGCTCTTTTCTGATGTTGCTTTGAGTGATCCCAGATGTCAAAATAACAGCAAAATAAAACAAAAAAGCATAAGTAACATAAGTAATTTATAATAGAGTTTTTGGAGACAAATATTACTATTATTTCATTTTATCCTCACCATAGAACTATGAGGTAGATGGATGTTATTATGTCTCAGGTTTTTTTTTTCTTTCCTCACCATTTTTATTTTGAAATATGTTCAAACATATAGGACAGTTAAAAAAAATAATACAAACCGCATAAAGAGAACTCCAACATATCCTCCCCCAGACACCCAGATCCACCAATATTAATTTTTTGTCACATTTGCCATACCATACTATCTGTATGTCCATCCATCAATCCACTTTCTGAAATGCTCCTTGAACACTTAATACTTCATGTATGTTTCCTAAGAACAAGGATATTCACTTATGTAACCAGTTACCAAGTTCAAGAAATTTAACATTGATATAAAGCTTATAGTCTATATTCCAAATTTTTCTTATATCCCAATAATGTCCTTTTGAGCCTTTTTTTCTGCCTTGCTAGATCCCATCCAGGATCATGTACTGGATCTAATTGTTATTTCTCAATTTTATAAAGGAGAATTCCAAGATTAGATATGTATCCTTAGAGGTTCTATGAGGGATAAAACCTTGCATTGACTAATTTTTTAAATTCATGTGTAAATTTTCATGAAGCTTCCCATTACCAGTTAATGGTTCCTGTGATAATGGCTGTTGATATAATTGTACACCTTGTTTTCATTTCCCTAAATTCATTCATTCATTCATTCATTCATTCAATATTGAGCACCAACTCTTTGCCAAGTCTCTTCTAATATAATAGTAGTCAAACCCTACAAACAACCCTGTCTTTGTGACATTTATATTCTAGTGCAAAGAGATGCAAATAAGTAATATCTATAGCATGCTAGAGAGTGATATGATATGCCCTAAGATTGATAATAAAGCAAGAAAGCAGATGCGGAGTTGTAGGGATTGGGAAGGAAATACCGTGGAGGTCAGGGAAGGCCTCACTAAGAAAAGAGGTATGGGAGGAAGCCTTGAAAGTAGCTGCCCAAAGAAGAAAGAAGAGCAAATGCATAGGCAGGAGGACGGCCGATGTGTTCCAGAACCATCAGGAGGCCATTGTGGCTGCATCAGAGAGGATGCAGGTAGACATGAGAGATTCCAGGTCAAAGCAGATAATGGAGCCCCATTCTGTAGTGTGTTACAGGCCATGGCAGGGATACTGACTTTCACTATGTCTGAAATGTGACTTGTTGGACGGTTTTGAGCAAAGAGGTGACATAATCTGACTTAGATTTTAATAGAATTGTGCTGGCGGGTGTGTTGAGAATAGATTATGTTAAGTTGGACAGCAGGAAGACCTGTTAAGAGGCCATCCCAGTTACCTGTGTCAGAGATGATGAGAATAGAGAGCTGGGTGGTAGAAAGTGGTGGGAGTTTGAATATCTTTAGAGCAGACAAGATTTTTGGTTGGACTGAAAGTGGGATGGAAAGAAAAAGTATAGAGTTAAGGATCGCTTCAAGGTCATTCATTCTGCTATTAGCAAAAGAGTGCTTGCTCAAGCAGATAAAAAAATTACTACTGATCTCAATTTACAGAGACCTCTCCAGGAATCACATTACAACCAGTAAATAACAGCCTTTGTTTCTCCCTTCTCCTTTGCCTGATTCTTTAGTTTTTTTACTTTATTATTATTATTATTATTATGGATTGCAGTGATATGATTTTTTTTCATTCAGCAGTATGGTTCATGCAAAAGAGTATAGTATGTGGAATCAGAAGAGTTGCATTTGAGTTCTGGCTTAACCCCTTATTGATGTTTCAAAAGAAAGATAAACCAGCACAGGTGAATGTCGTGGAGGGATACCATGTCAGGGCAAAGATGACTGGCATTAACTGGATAAATTTATGGTTCTCCACCACTTTGCCAACTCAGGTTGTAGGCACAAACACTGCACATTATTAGCACACCCGGAGTTGCACAGAGGGTTGGCAAAAAGGAAAACCAACCAGAAGAGCCAATATATGAACTTAGTATTCCTTTCCATTTCCATCACCTAGAAAATATGGCTACTTCAGACTATTGGTTTTTTTTAATAAAGTTTTTACATGGGCACATATACACCTACACACACACACATTTCTGATAGATTATGTCAAGGCAAAAGGCTATGAGTGGTATTTGGGAGATGGCTCTAAACTTGAGTTTTTAGAGTTATGATTTTATTTCTGGCAAGATTTTCTTAAATACTTGAGGCATACCCATTTTGTTTCTCAGTTCATAATTCCTAAAAATAGGTCATTTGCTTTTATTTTTAGAAAACAGTCATTTTTTAAAAAACCTTTCCACACTGTCGATCTCTTCCTTTTGTTCTCCAAGAGTAAAAGGCTCATTAAACAGTTTCTGAACCACCCTGAGTAAGTTGTATCACTTCTGGCTTCTGCTGTTGTTTTCTGGGCCAAAGAGTTAACAACTGTGCAGACGCTGAGAGAAGCTGTATTGAGAGGAATGTTTGTTTTAATGCATTCAGCTTAGTTACCACTCCTAGTATTGACATTAGAAGATCCAGCCACCATCTGATAGACCATGTTAGCCACATAAGGGAGCTGGCTGGTTCACTCATGTTTGTCTGCTGTAGGTAAAATGATTTATTTCCTTGTTGGACTTGTAATTTGTTCTATGATTTCTAAATTCTTTTTTTCTTGTGGAACTCTTTATTCAAATGAAATCCATGAAAAACTCAATATATAAAGCAGAGAAAGTAAAGCTTCTGGTGGGGTGAAGCATGGGTTCCCAGCCTCAACCACTGGCTTCTAAGGCAAGCTGGAAGCACTCCTGCCCACTTCGGGGTCCAGGTTCACTATTGGAAATTCTCTGGCCCATTTAATCTACTTTGAGGATGATTTTCCAGCATATCAAGAAAGATAAGTTATTGACTTATTATGATTGAATACCATGTTGATAATGCAATCATTCTCAAGAAATATAGGCATCCTGTTCCAAAATATAAAAATAACAACTCAGCAACAGCCACAACAAAAAGCCACACACAAGTGGGGTATAGGAGGATCATTGGTGTAGGGTGTCAGTGATGGGGGATGCATGGGAGGAAGTTCACCTGGGCATACATGTATATAAGTATGTTCAAATGTTTACAGGGCATTGTCACAGTGGGTAAAGACTCACACAATAACCAAGAGAATATTGAATTCCCATCCTGGAGAGCTCTGCCACATTCTCTAATGGAGCAGCAATAGTCCCCCAAATGCATGGGCAATGACTGGCAAAGGAGGATGATCCATTGATGGGGCCTTGATATTGACGACTATGCTTATGAGCCTTTCCTCTTGAAATTGAAACTTCGCCTAGTGTTGTGGGGTGCCTAAGAGTTGCCTCCTGAGAGCCTCCTTGTTGGTCAAATGTGGCCTCTCTCTAAGCCAAACAGCATATAAATGCATTACCTTCCCCCCAGTGTGGGATATGACTCCTGGGGATGAGCCTCTCTGGCACCATGGGGTTACTACCAAGCACCAACTAGCAATGCAACTGGAAAAAGACCTCAAAAAAAGGGGAAAAAGATGAAGACAAATGAGT
>PVKH010036565.1:0-11572 GCA_004027955.1 Chaetophractus vellerosus | reverse complement strand
GCATACCACATGGGAGGCCCTGGGTTCGGTTCCCAGGGACCTCTCCTAGCGGGCAGACCGCCTTGAGAATGGCAAGCCGCCATGGGCGGGCCAGAGCCGCCGTGGGCAGGGCAAAAAGCTGCCACGGACAGGGCAAAAGCCGCCACGGGCAGGGCAGGTCGCCCGCGAATGGAGCGCAGCCAGCCACCCGCGAACTGAAAGCCGGCCGTGAACGGACGCAGAGACCGCCCACAAGCGGGGAAAGCCGCATCAGGGGGAAGGGGAGATATGTAATAAAATAAATAAAATAAATAAAATCTTTAAAAAAAAAAAAAAAAAACACTGTGAAAATATACTATGCACATTACAAAGAGCATAACTCCCTGGTATGTTTTGTTAAGGGCAGCCTGAGCATTCTTTTATGCTACATTTAAATTCAAAGGATAAAGTTACTGCAGCATTTCAATTTTAACTTTCAGTTCTCACTTTAAAATGTGCCTTAAAATCACTCAGGTTTAAAAATAACTTGCAAATTGTGTGTTAATAACTACAACATTCTTGTTATATTTGCTATATTAATGAATTATATCACCCTAGAAGCAATCTATGATAGCTAAATAAATATTCATTTATCCCAAAGATAGACTCACCTTTATTTACTCTATTTCATTTACAGTAGAGAAACAAACTAAGCCTGAACACCATACCATTTTCCGGAAGAATTGTCCAAATTAGGAAGAAATAATAAGGCATTTTAAAGGCTAGGATTCACTAAGACTGCAATCTTGTCTCTTGTCTATCTTGTGATATATAACCCCTCATTTGGAATGATTTAGTTATTATTTATATTACAATGTAGTATTCTACTCAATCCTGATGGCATTGTAATATCTTTCCCCAAAAACATTTAGAATGGCTTGAGAGACTTTCAAATACTTAACTCTTTGTTAGTATTTAAAAAGCCTCTGCCTCTCAGGAAATGAATTGCTGGAGACCTGGGCTAAGATAGTATTTTATATTTTAAAAAAGAGCTGTAAATATATTCTATGTAAATCTGTATGTCTTTAGGACGATTGATTGTTCGTCAGTATGTGGATAAGAATGTTCCCAATGATAGAGACTAGTGTCCTGAGCTTAATTTGCAAAGAGGCTAATTAGCCAATGCTTTGATCTAATATTTTGGACTCTTCTGAATATGTTCTACATATGAAATACATTACAAATTGAGCCGCTGTCAGTCCTCCTTCCGGATTGGCTGGGGCCATTAATGCAGTCCATCAACTCGCCATCATGCCATTACTTTCTCAACAGTGTTCCCTGTGGACTTGCATTGCTCACTTTGAACATATTGCTTTAATAAGGAGAATTATTTCAGAAAGCTTGAGTTATCTTGGGGCTGGGAAGAAGCACTTCAGAACCTGACAAAGTGCTTTCTACAGTAAATGGTTTTGGAGATCACAGAGGAAAAATGTATATTTGGCTTCATTTACATAAAAACATCCAGCACAGCATTTCACAAATTAACAGAAATTTGACATAATACTGAATAATATATGACTAAAATTTTCCATTTCTAGGATTCCAGATGTGTTTTTTTATGTTGGTTGATTTATTTGAGATTAGTTGTTAGAACTTAAGACATCTGTTGGCATTGTGTAGTGTAGAATATTTTAATGGTATTACTAAATACCATGTGTTTATCAGTGCCTAATCATGTGTCTAATGCTAAAGCATCTCCCTGGGTAGGCTTTTCTACACAGATGTGGAACACTAGACTGATGATTGTGAAATTTTGCAAAAACAGCAATTATGAAAAAGCAACTTCTAAGTGTTCCAATTTAGGTAGAAAAAATAGTGCTAACACTGTTCAAAAAATAATTCAGAGAGTTTCATGATTTTATTCACTTTTTAAATTGCAGCAGTTTTAGTGATATATAGTTTCTGAAGTGGCAGTGTATGTTTAAGAAACTTAATTTCATTTTTATTGATTACAACAGATCTCTCTTTTTGTCTCTGAAGTTCAGGAAAATAAATACCACTATGTCCAATGTTTAATAACAAATCAAGGTGGAAGTAATACAAATCAGACTGTGCGTAGCAAGATAATCATATACTATCCCCAAATGAACTGAATATACTCTTCCTTATTATTGCATTATTACCCAATTTTTATGGAATGCATGTCTATTGAGGGAAATTAGAGGGCTTACTAACAATCTAAGCTCAATTCTTTTAAATTATTAATAGTAAAGTCCATGAGAATATGAGATGGTGACAGGAAGAACAATCACAGGTAAGGAAAATTTCAGAAATGAATAAAATATTACAGTTCAAAAATAATACCAGCCATATATTGAAAGGTGATTTGACATACATAGAATTTACATTGTCCATAGTACCCTGAGCTTCTTTAGGTAATGACTACTATAATTGGGCACATGCTCATTAAGAGGAAGTTCCAAAAGCATCCTTTCTGGGCCATGGCCCCAGCTAGACCTGGAGTAGTAAAGATCCCTGACTTGTCCAAATGCTATGGCAATGTGTGAAAGTAGGACTCAGCTGCTAAATCCCTTTTGTTAAATATATATATATATATATATATATATATATATATATATATATATATATATTCAAGGAAGGCCAAGATTGATTGACACCATTTCAGATAAACTGGAAGACTATTCCCTGGCTTTAAAAAACATGGAAACATGGTAAAAGAATAGGATAAGTATTCATACCTGTAGCAAATCTTTGAAGTCAAAACTTTGTTCAAATTCATGCTTTGCCATTTCTATGTTGGGTGACCAACGGCAAGTTATGTAGCCTATTTTTGACTCTGGATGCCAATAATTGTGAAAATAAAGATAACTACTTCATAGTATTTGGTAAAATAAATGATCTGAAGTACTTAATGTTTGCAGCATAGAGTTTGCACATACAAAGTGTTCAATAAACTATTATTACTATTATTGTTTTATTATTATTTCTTCTCCTCTCTGATATCAATTAAGGTTATCATTTTGATCAAAACATATTTATGAGGGAATTAAAGTAGATGCTTAATTCTTGAAAAGAAGTGAAAAGAACACTTTCACATCACCTATACACAATGAAATCTTTTTCTTTTATCTGCTGTGGTTTTTAATTTATCTTAAGAAGTTTTTGCCTAACTGAAGGTTTCAAATATTTTCTCCTGTTTTCTTTAAAACTTTTATTGTTTTATCCATTACATTTAGTCTATTGTCCAATTTGAGTTAATTTTAGTGTATATTATAGATGCAAGGGTCATGTTTTTGCCTGTGGGCCTATAATTGTCTCAGCACCATTTGTTGAATAGTAGGCTATTTTCCCATTAAATTGCCTTCACTCCTTTTTTGAAAATCAAGATGTGATTGGGCTTGGTGGCCTTGGTGTGTGAGGAGGAGTAGGTTGTGGACTTGGGATGGACATGGAACTGGGGGGAGGGTCTGGGAAGGAGCAGGTGAACTCTGGGGATCTGCAGGTCGGTGGTTAAATCTACAATGTTGGAATGTTCTTTTGGAAAAGATGGCAGGGGAGGGTTACTAATGTAGGGAGTTGGATGTGGTGGGGGGGGGTATATGGGACAGGGCACACCTAAGGCAGGCTTCTATGGCATATGTAAGTGTTCATTTGTCATAGTGTGTTATATCAGTGGGTGGAGACCCACATAGTAAACAAGAAAATATTAAACTCCCATCCTGGGAAGTCCTGCCATGTTCTCAATTAGAGGGACAAGAATCCCTCGAGAACATAGGCAATACCTAATGAAAGAAAACGGACCAATATGTTAAGTCCTCAATATTATTGCAAGTAACTGTGAATATTATTCTTCAAAGACTGAAATTTACTGGTTACATAGGTTCCGAGGGGAGGGGGAGGGAAGACTAGAATAGATGGAACATAGGTCATTTTTAGGGCATTAGAATTGTTCTGCATGATCTTGCAAAAATGGATACAGGCCATTTTAAAATTTGTCAAAACCTATAAAAGTGTACAGTCCAAAATGTAAACCATAATGTAAACCATTGACCACGGTTAGTAGTTATGCTTCAATATTTGTACATCAATTGTAACTAATTTACCATCCACATGTAAAATGTTATTAATAAAGGAGAGGGGAAAAGAGGTAGGGCATTGGGTGTGTGGGAATCCCCTATATTCTCTATGTGACTTTTCTGTAACTTAAAGCTTCTTTGAAGATAAAATGAAAAAAATAAGACACTGGGTGAATATATAGCAGAAAATGTCACTGTACATACAAGACAGCAGATCTTAAGGTGAAGAAAGACACAATGTCTAAAAAATTTTTTTATTATTTCAAATTTTTAAAAATTTTCTTTGTATTTTGTTATTTTTAAAACTATTATTATTTCTTTTCTGATTAATGTTATTTGGTTATTTTGTTGGCTTCATTTTTGGAGCCAACAAAAGGGTTGCAATTACGGCAGGGGAGGATCACTGGTGTGGGCTGTCGGTGATAGAGGGATGCATGGGGAGGTGTTCACCCAGGGCATGCCTCTAAGGCATATGAATATGTTCAAATGTTCATGGGGCAATGTTTTGGTGGGTAGAGATCCACACAATAACTGAAAGAATATTGAATTCCCATCCTGGGGAGTTCTGCTACATTCTCTATTAGGATAGAAAGAATCCCTGAGTACTACAGCAGTGCCCAGTGAAGGAAGACAGACCATTACCCCAGGCCCTTGATATTGATGATTGTACTTATGAACCTCTTCTTGTGAAATTGAAAGTTAGCTTAGTATTTTATATTGCCTAAGAGTTACCTCTTGAAAGCCTCCTTGTTGCTCAAATGTGGTTCTCTCTGAGCCAAACTCGGCATATAAACTCACTTCCTTCCCCCTGGCATGGGACATGATTCCTGGGCATGAGCCTCCCTGGCACCAAGGGATTATACCAAGTGCCAATGAGCAATACATCTGGAAAAAGACCTTGACCAAAGGGGGAAAATGGTAAATACAGATAAGTTTTTATGGCTAAGAGATTTCAAAACAAGTTGGGAAGTCATTCCAGAGGTTACACTTATGCACGTCTTAGGAGGATCTCATTGACTGCCACAGTAAACAGTGCCTCAAACAGCAGGACTCCCGAGGTCTGTAGAGACATCCAGACACTATGAGCAGGGCAGACAGCTCAGGAATTGAGGACCCTGTCAGTGGGCCTTACTTCAGAATTTATGTTCCCCAGTGTAACAGAGTTAGACTCATTTATAATTTCCCTACACGTGGCTCTTCTGCCCCTTTTATATGAACCTGTAATTAGCACTATGTATGATAAATATACGTCCCAGAGACTTAAATCTTTGGTCCATTCATGTGCCAGTTGAGCCCTGAATTTCAGCAGAATTGGAACACCTACTCTCTAGTTCATTGGACTCACCCAGGGCAACTAACAAAAGGATGATGATAGACAGTGCCCATCCCAAAAAACAGAGTATCTACAACTGCAAGCAAGACAGTTCCACCCATCTGCCCCATGCAAACTAAGCCCCCTCTCAATCAGAAGCAGTGGACATCACCATCCCCAAATCCTCAAGATTGGGGAATGAGCAATGGGCTAAAGTAGACTTATTATTATTCTAGCAATGGAAGAACTTTTATCATTGATATAAGTGGCAGTGGCTACCAGAGGTTCTGAGGGGAGGGAGAGGGAAAAATAGGTGTAACATGGGTGCATTTGGGGGACGTTGGAATTGCTCTGCTTGACATTGCAATGATGAATACAGGCCATTATATATTTTGTTGTAACCTACAAAATTGTGCGGGACAGAGAGTAAACTATAATGTAAAGGATAGTCCATGGTTAGTAGCAATGCTTCAATAGGTGTTCATCAATTGTAACAATACCCTTCACTAATGAAGGGTATTGTTATTGTGGGAAAGTGTGGGAGAGGGAGGGAGTGAGGCATATGGGAATCCCCTATATTTTTTATGTAACATTTATGTAACCTAAAGCTTCTTTAAAAATAAAAAAATTAATTAAAAAAAGAAGCTTCTTTAAAAATAAAAAAATTAATTAAAAAAAGAAAATGAATAAAATATATATTTATTTTAAAAGATGTGATACAACTTGAAAAACACACACAAAAAAGAAAATCACTTGATTATAAATGTTAAGATCTATTTTTGGACTATCAATTCTATTGATTTATATGTCTATCCTTATGCCAGTACCACAGTTATTTGAAAACAATAGACTTAGCATAAGGTTTCCAATCAGGAAGTGATAGTCCTCCAAATTTGTTCTTTTCTAAAACTGCTTTGGCAATTTTAGGTCTTTAGTATTTCCTTAAATTAAGATCAACTTGTCAAATTCTGCAAAATAAAATAATAAAATAAATTAA
The DNA here is from genome assembly GCA_004027955.1 of Chaetophractus vellerosus. Classification (NCBI taxonomy): domain Eukaryota; kingdom Metazoa; phylum Chordata; class Mammalia; order Cingulata; family Chlamyphoridae; genus Chaetophractus; species Chaetophractus vellerosus. Next base: position 5,208 of record PVKH010036565.1, on the reverse strand, counting down.
AATAGCCTCCTGGACATTTTGTGGGGATTGCATTAAATCTATTAATGAATTTAGGGAGAATTCCTAAATTAATAATGTTAAGTCTTCCAAACTATGAACATGATTTGCATTTCCATTTATCAAGGTCTTCTTTAATTATTTTCAATGATCTCTTTTAAATTTCGGTGTACTAGTCTTGTAGTTCTTTTGTGAAATTTATTCCTGGATATTTTATTCTTTTTTGATGCTACTATACATGGAATTATATTCTTAATTTCATTTTTGGATTGTTTATTCCCTGTATATGGAAAAACAATTGATTTCTGAATATACAGATCTTGTATCCTGTGAACTTCCTGAATGTGTTTATTACTTCTAACTTATTTTGCAGGGGTTCTTTGGGATTTTTACATATAAGATTATGTCATGAATAAAGACAAGTATACCTTTTATTTTCTAATCTAGATATTTCTTTTTCTTGCCTAGTTTCATCTGGAACCTCAGACCAATGTTGAATAGAAGTGGTAAGAGTATAGACATCATTGTCTTGTCCCTGATTTTAGAGGTGCCACATCTAGTCTCTCCTCATTCAAAATGATATTACCAATAGGTTTTACACAGAATGCCTTTATTAGGTTGAGTTTGTTGAGAGTTTTTCTCATGAATGGGTGTTGTTTTTTTGTCAAATAGTTTTTCCACATCTATTTAGACAGTCAGGCTCTTTTTGTCTTTATAATGTATTACATAAATTGTGTTTGGGTATTAACAAATCTTTTTTATTTTTTATATTTTAATTTATTTTATTTTTTTAGGTACTAGGCCTGGGGATTGAACCCAGGACCTCATATGTGGGAAGCCGGCACTCAACCACTGAGCCACATCAGCTCCCTAAACAAATCTTATATTCTCAGGATAAGTCCCACTTGGTTACAGTGTACAATACTTTTTATGGATTCTTGGATTACTTTGTTGTACTAAATGGCTTCTTAAGATTATACAAATATACAAATGTAGTTCTTGAATGTTTGTTATGTTCCAAACCTAAATCTCAGTCTAAATTTCTTACTTAAATTTTGTGTTGATAATGACTAAATATCTTAAGCTCTAATTATAATGTAATATGGTGCCTATAAGGAGATATAAGCTCCAAAATCAGTTTAAATAGCTCTGAGGAATCATGCACCATGCTCATTATTAGTCCCAAAACTTTTAAACTATTGCCATCAGAGAGCTGGTAACACAAAGGAATGTGGATTTTTTCTCTTATCCAACTCAATTTCAAACCCCAATCCATAGCTTGTGAACTATCTCCATCTCTTTCAGATATAATAAACATCATCTTTGATCAGACTATGTCATGTACTTGCTTAATATATGCCATTCCATGCATTCCATTAATTACCTTCTGCCTATGTTATGGTCCCCTGCATACATTAGATGCCTAGTGTCAGCCTCTCCAAATCTATCCTTAAGAATAGCTTCTTCCTCTTTTTGCTTTCAATTCTCCTTCACCAACTGAGTCATACGGATCATTTCTAATCAGAGTTATTTGAGAAAATCTCAATACCATATTGATCTAAATCATTGCAAAATTAGAGTTTATCTGTATAATTCTCCACTCTCTTATCTGGGCTGGCCTCATGATTTGCTTTGACCAATAGAATTTGAAAGCATAACATTGTGCAGTTTCATATTTTAGGGCTTACATTCCTAAGCAGTGATGCAAATTCCACTATTGCTGTTTGTGAACCATGAAACCAACATGCTGTGAAAAAGCACAGGCTACTGGAGGATATGAGGCCATTGGAGGAGAACTGGGATAACCTACCTAATAGGCAACACCAACTACCAGTATGTAAGACTATTTTAGACCCTTCGACTCTAGTCAACTCCATAGATAATTGCTGTAGCTGCATATATTTATAACTTTCTGGGGAGAAGACAGTAGAAGTTTTGTGCACAATTATAATAAAGTTGTTCAAGACTTTCTTTTAGCCTAAGCCCTTAATATTATATATTATTCTACATTATGCAATTATTCTTGTGAGATTAGTTCCATAATTAACATTTTCATTTATTTTACTTGTGTCTACTCTTTTATTGCCCTGGTAGAGAGAAACCGTTATTGGAACGATTACTCCATTTATTATATATAGTCTCTTGAGATTTATAAAATAATCTCCAACAATCTAAAGAGAAATAAAAAATGTTTTATTCTTTGTATAACACTGGCTGAAAACTTTCCATTAAGTAATTTTGACAGTTTAAAAAAATTCTCTATGCATGTGTTTGATAAGTAAATTGCTAGTTTATAATTTACCTTAATGAATAGGTGCTGGAATTTTCCTAACTTACTAAGTTACTTACTAACTAGTTTATAAAAGTACTAATCTAAGAAATATGTGTGATGTAATAATTAGTGATATGATTCCTGTATAAATTGAAAAAGTGGGTGATAACCAAAAGGTACTCTAATTGAAAAAGTAAGAAAGTACTCCATAGTTCTCCCAAGGCAAATACTTCATTGAATCACTTTTTGTCATATTTTCAAGCACTGAATGTTCCTTTGGGTAAGAAACATCTGGCTAGATTCACAAAAGCTTTAATGAGTCAGAAAGAAGTCAGAAAACATTTGCAACTTGTAAAAGTCTTCTACTGATTCAAAGTGATGGCATCTTTGTAGTCAAAACCTTAACTGGACCACTTTCAACCCACTGCAACACTATTTATTTAGACAGATTCTCTGTAAAGGGATTCAGTACTTAAGCAAAAATTAGGAGTAATCTCAAAGGAATCTGTCTTAACAATGAAATTTTAGGAAATAAACAAATAGCCACCATTTTTGAACAGCAAACGATATAATTAATACATTAAACAAATGGCAGGTCTTCAGGAATCTATTTTTAAATAACAACAAAATTGCTAACTCATAAAGAAATTAAAATCTATGTTAACTGAATGATCAAATAATTATTTGAAATTGTCCAACAAAATAAAAATGATAAAAATCAGTTTCTTAAATTGTACAGGGCAATCAATTTTATGGGAAGCTTTGTAATAGACTAACATGTTTTCTAAGAATTAATATGAAAAGTAAATGCCCTTTTCTGCAGTGGACTCTAAATCAAACCACTGCGGGATTGGAAGTCACTGTTTCTGATTTTTAGCTAAAAGAGCAAGACTATTCTCCTTAAGCAGATATTCAATCTCCTGAAATCCTTTTCTGCATAGGTCAGAGCCACTAACTCCAAATAATCAATGCATAAATGCCAGGAGATCAATTCTAAGATTTCAAGCAATAAAAATTTATACTGAAATCTACTGTTAGAATCACTGTAGGATGTGAATCTAAATTTAGAGCTCCTGCCAATTTCAATACACTGTAAGCTGTAGTTTAGGGTGTTTCAAAAATTATGGTAGTTAAGATGTCTTAGTTTGTCCCAAAGAGGGACAACATTAGCAGACTTGCTCAAATTTATAACTCCTAATTCTTCATTTTCTCCCTGGATATCAAGCACACATTTTTCTTATTAAATACGTTTTTGGAGGGTAGGTCATCATAATCCTGTCAAGATCATCCCTTGTCATGAGTCAGAATTGTCCAGCAAATCTCTAGTGATTTCCTTCAAGCAGACTATTTCTAGGAAAGATCTTTAATTTTTAACCCCAACGTTTCTTCTCTAAATAGAAAAGCTGTGAGAAACATGAAAAATATGTATGCACTGGTGTTGTGGAATGAATTAGAAATTAAAGACAGGAGGTTTCTTATGATGTGCATTTTCCTCAATCCAAAAGTGGTATTCAAAATATCCATATTTCACTGCCAGCTTTCATATTCAATACTAAAACCATGAAATTTTCAGTGAACTTAATCTGATCCTGTGGCTGTACAGACATAAACCAGGTTAGAAGAGCTATTAGTCTTTAACAATTTACCACAATGATTAGATTCTTATAACATAAATTCAGAGTAAAATCATCCTGCTTACTTCATACCTTGTTTCCCAGAAAAGGAAGTTAAAGAGCACACATACATACATTGTAACCCAATATGTGAAACATTAGGGAGTTTGGAGAAATTCCTTTATTCCCCAAGTGTGTTCTCTTATTTTATATGTCTGAAAAGGGTTACAAGACCAAGAGTTGTGATGAAAGCATCCAAGATTTCTCAGGAAAAAAAAATCAGTATTAGAGGGAGAAAAAGAATATATAGTATTCTATATGGAGTACCAACTTTTCCAGAAATAAACAACTAAAAACTCAATGTTTCATATATTTTAAGTTGTAATGTTATCTTCCCTAGTGTGAGGAATTAGAACAGTTTTAACAACTGTAAACATTATGAAATACAACTTAGAATTTGTATATCATTTTTATAACTGTAAATTTTTAACCATTTTAATATCATTTATCATTCTGGGATTAGAATAATCTTAGTATGATTTTTTCATAAAATGATTTATCTTTATGATCATTTAAAATTTCTATCACCGACTTGATCAAATCAAGGGTTTGTAAAGTTATGATTCATAGATAGTTTCAATGTAGTAATTTTTCAGAGGAAAAATCCTAAATTAATTTCCCTTAACACTCTGAAAAAAAATTCTGATAGCCATTCCAAATAAGTTTTGCTACTTAAGTGATCCTTTGGTTCCTCAGTAAGTTATTCCCAGTGCCTAGCCCAGTACCTGTCACATATTTGTGGCCCACTATTTGGTGAGTAAATAAATGATTGCTATCTTGAAACTCAATTTCATCCATCTTTTAAAGTTTCAAACTTAAATGTAAAGGAATATTTAGTCTATAAATATTTTTAAAAACTGAATATAAATATATAAATGTAAGAATATTTAGTCTAATTTCAGACATTTCATTTTATTAGAGTCTAAGGGACAGAACACCATAGAAATTCTAAATCAGAAGAAAAACCCTAGAGAAAAGTTATTTTTTCTTTTCATACAAAATTATCCATCAATGCAAAGAGAATCAGATATTTTTAGTGTTCAGAAAATATAAGATATCTGAATTGGATAAATAATTATATAAGTTGATGAGTCCCAAGAAATAAAACAAATGAACCAAATATCCTACATTAAATCTAGAGGAGGCCATAAAATAGAGTCTAATTATTCTCAGGTATCAGACAGATTCATTTCAGCATGTCTTTGCTTTTCCCAGTTTCCCTGGCCTTTGACACTCATTTTTATTATAGCAGTTCTCCTTTCCTTT
>PVKH010036564.1:0-11572 GCA_004027955.1 Chaetophractus vellerosus | reverse complement strand
TAAGAGAGTAGATCAGTATTTGTGTCTGTCTGTTCTTGAGGTATATCAAAAGGTATTCTTTTGGATTTGTATTTAAATGATTGTGGATCAAAATACAAAGTTCCCACTGTAATTTCCAGGGCCACCCTCAGAAAAGTTCTGGAGTTCTGCACTCTTATTTAGGCATACGACCTGAGATTCCTTTGCGATTTTAGAAGTCCTCAGTCTGGCTTCACATCAAGTGTGTGACTCTTGTTCATAGGGGTCATAATCTTCTGCTTTTTGCTTCTCTATTTGCTCCCTTCTCTCTCCCCTTCCATAAATGCTAGATAGCGGCCTGCCTTATTTTAAATTACCGAGTTTCCCTAGCATTACATTTTTATCTCATTTTAAGTGTCTGACTTGATTGTGGGATTTGACACTTATTATATCAACACAATTTTATGAGGGCAAGAGAGATTTAGAAGAAAAGGGTTTGGCTCTAAAGTGGGACTTTTTCTGCTTAGAATGTGCAACGGCAAAAGAATGTACCTCATGGACCTCCAGGACGCAAAGCCAGTTCCTCCTAATGGATCTTATCACAACTTCATGACAAATTTCTAAAAATATTCCCTGCAGTTAACAGTAGCAGCACTAGGTTTCCAAGGGAAAGACAAAGCAGGCGTGCTGTGTGGGTTTCAGTTAGATGAAAAATCTGGAGAGTAAAGCAAATTCTCATGCCTCTTTTTTTTTTAAATAGGTTGTGAAAGTGACACAGATTCTGAATTTACGTTCAAAATGCAGGATTATAATAAAGATGATATGTCATATCGGAGGATTTCGGCCATTGAACCGAAGTCTGCTTTGCCATTCAATCGTTTTTTACCCAATAAAAGTAGACAGCCATCCTATGTGCCGGCACCTTTGAGGAAGAAAAAGCCGGACAAAAATGAAGATAACAGAAGAAGTTGGGCAAGCCCAGTCTACACAGAAGCAGATGGAACATTTTCAAGGTACTGGGATGCAACTGATCATTAAGTTTTAAAATTCAGTCTGCTTTGTGGGCTTGGTGGGATATTTAAGTGTGGTAAAAAGAATGGATTTTTAAAATGTATTTTGTAGATATATAGTAAATTTCACTAATGGAAATGTTTCTTTTTCCTTATCTATATTTTTAGCCATACATACCTTAAAGATATTTCATCCATTTTAAAAAGTCAGCATAGGTTTTGCCATTCTTTTTTTAGAAACATACCTTCAGTTTATTGGTATATACTTCAGCTTACTGGATGACATATTGTTCATTGTGAGTTCTGCTGTGTTATTTTCTTCCAATTTTTTCCCTGTTTTTATTGATCTCAGTGGACATGAAAAGAATCCTTTAATTTCCCATCAAATTAGCAGAGCAGAGTGTGGTTTTTCAAATGCAGCTTCCTATCAGATGGAGGTGTGTGGTTCTGAAAGTGGTTCCGACTCTGAGGATGAACGAAGGTTGCCTGACGTAATTTTGGATGACTTGGCCAACCGTAGATTCCAAGTGCAAAAGAGGCCTGGGAGTGTCATCTTGAAAACCATCTCTCCTAACTCTTGTTCACAAACATTATCTCCTGCTGATCCGTTAGCCACTGGGCTGCACAAACCGACGAGGTCAGGCATATTTATCCCCGATCTGAAAGTCTGTGCCGTTAATTTTAATACAAAAAGTAACACCCCAAAGTGTTTGCAATTTGTCCCTTCCTTTTAACACAGCTTGGAATTAAGTACCTCTAGCCCTTGTACTGCATCTAGGTGTTCTCTAAATAAAATGAGATGCTGTGATAATGCCTTAACTTTCTTCTAGGAGCTGTGGTGATAAGAATGGAAATTAATTTGCTTCATTCACAGTGGTGTGAACTTTGTGAGCCAGAAAGCATGCCTTTTGTGTTCTGTGTCACAAATTGCTCATATAATATCTTAACTGGTTGGATGTTTTGAACAGTAACCAGAGGAGGACTTGGGGCACAAACGTGGAGAACTGGACAACAGTACCCAAAGCCTCAATCTCCTCTTGCTATTTGGAAGAGGAAGAAGAAAAGACAGCAATCACACCCCACAATGTAAAGGATGATCTTTATGTGAGAAAGCTAAGTCCAATAATGCCAAATCCAGGGAACGCTTTTGATCAGTTTCTTCCCAAATGTTGGATCCCAGAAGATGTGAACTGGAAAAGGATAAAAAGGGAGACTTATAAACCATGGTATAAGGAATTTCAGGGATTCAGGTTTGTCTTTGTGCATGTTTTTGTTATTTTAGTGTTCATCCACTACCCCAGCTGGATGCATTCTAGGTGTACTTCTTGTGAGAGAGATAGAGAAAGATTCATTTTCCCTCTAACATCTATATAACTTCTCTAATGGAAAAGAATTGCTGTTGAAGTTTAAACTTGAGGATCTGGATCTTCTATACATAGTCATAGCTTGGCATTATTTTAAGTAGTTTCATTTTTCTCCAGTTCTTTGTCTCCCTCCCTCCCACCTTCCTTTCTCTGTATCACTCCACAGTAGAAGGAATTCAGACTCTGAGGATGAGGACTTGGGCTCTGCCGTTTTAAGTAGAGTACAAACAGCAGAGCGTAGGCCAGACACCAGCTTCCAGAGACGCTCGCTCTTGCAGGAACTAGCTACCAAACAGGCCAAAAAGGCTCGGGATGCACATGCTGCCAGGAGAACCAGCGGTGCCTCGGATGAGCCCAGGTGGACTCTCTGCATGAGCCTGCCCGCTTGGAGTCTGGCCTCAGGCGTCTGCCCGTTTCTGCTGCTGCATTAACGCGCACACCTAAGACCTGACTACGCTGACTCTTATTCTCTTAATATATTTAGTATAGAGCCTTAATAGATAAATACTGCTTTCTGTGTGAGCATGCAAGCTTGGATTTAAACATATGTATTTAGCACAATGTGCAAGGCAGTACATATTTACATCTGCCATAGTTGTCATTTCTTTTGGAAAACCAATTCTAAAAACACTTTTTATAAAGTTTACCTGCCTTTCCAGTTGCGCTATGTGTGTCGATGTGGAGAAAGGAAATGACTTTTGGATAGAGACTGGGAAGGGCAAGCGTGATAGGAAAATGCAAAGAAAAGAAACATCAAGGCCTTTCAGAAAACTTCAGAGCACTTTAATTTTTTCCCCTGACTGCACATGCCTATTGCATGAAAGTCACGATACCCAATCCTCAAAACTTTTCAAGCTCTGTCATTGTGGCTAACAGAAGGAGGAAGGGTTGTCATGTATCGGGGGCTTATCCTCGGTCCCTGGGCCTTGATGGCGCCCCCTTCCTGAGAAGTACACTTTGCCCTTGTTTCTTTAAATGATATCCAATAAAGTCGCTGGTCGTGGCACTAATTGCTAGTCTTTTTTCCAAGCAAGGGCCCCTCCCATGACCCTCTAAAATAATTCACCTACAGTAACTGGCTAGTTGGTCTGCTACCTAATAGCCTTTTCTCCCAAACTTAATAAGATTCTTCCTTCCTTTTTCTTTTCTATGCTTCAGTCAGTTTTTATTACTTCAGGCCCTTCAAACGTACTCTGATGACATCTTATCTTCTGAAACAAATATCAGAATTGATCCTACTTCTGGTCCAAGGCTCATAACACGCAGAAAGACTCTCTCTCATGCACCAGGATATAGAAGAGATCATCTTGATATGTCAGCCCTGGATCCTGACTTAGAAAATGATGATTTCTTTGTTAGGAAGATTGGGGCTTTCCATGCAAACCCATGTGTTCTACAAGCTTTCGAAGATTTTGGAAGATTCTCTGAGCAAGATGATTCTGTAGAGCGAGACATAATCTTGCAGTGTCGAGAAGGTGAACTTGTACTTCCAGATTTAGAAAGAGATGATATGATTGTTCGCCGAATTCCAGCTCAGAAGAAAGAGGTTCCTCTCTCAGGGGCTCCAGATAGATACCAGCCAGTGCCTTTCCCTGAACCCTGGACTCTTCCTCCGGAAATTCAAGCAAAATTTCTCTGTGTACTTGAAAGGACAAGCCCATCCAAAGAAAAAAGTAATAGTTGTAGAGTGTTAGTTCCTTCTTATCGACAAAAGAAAGATGACATGCTGACTCGTAAGATCCAATCTTGGAAATTAGGAACTCCTGTGGCTCCAATCAGTTTCACGCCTGGTCCCTGCAGTGAGACGGACTTACAGAAATGGGAGGCCATTCGCGAGGCCAGCAGAGTTAGGCACAAGAAACGGCTGATGGTTGAGAGGTCAGAGTGTGTTTCTGCAAAGATTGTGTTTGTAATGGATGGCCTTGTGTAACTTTTCTTGTGCGAGAAAGCAGCATATCATATTGCTCAACCATGCATGCTACATGCCATTTTGAAGCATCCTGTTATTTATTTATTTATTATTTTGCTTTGAGAAAGCTGTAGTCACTTTGTGGAAAAAGTGCAATTCCATATTTGCACATCTTTAAATTCACTTACTTGAGGCCTTGTTAAGGAGGCGGATACCCAAATCTTGCCTCTGGCCTTAAACAAGATTATGGTACTGTTCTCCAACATGAGGTTTCATGAAAATGTTTTGCAATTACATTTACAGACTTTTATTCTCATGTTCAGGCATTTCTGAAACAGTCTGGTTATAGTTTGGTTTTTATATGTTTCATATATTTTTGGAGTATGTATGATTTCTGTGTAAAAATGTCCCTTAAAATATGGCATTGCAAATTTCATTTAACTTGATTTTCAGTTTTTGACCTAGGTTTCGATTATCAATTTGTGACTTATTTTTTTTATACTTTAAAGTTCAGTATAAACTTTGTTAAAATGCATGAATGTCATTTGCTGTCTGCTGAATTCCACACATATGTAATTATGGCCATTTTGATAATAATTGAATCTGTATTTTTGTTTAAGCAACCTGCCTTTTAGATGAATGTTCAGTTTGTCGAATGTAGGGATGGACAAATGTCATCAGGTTGAATAAAAGTAGTAGCCCCGAAGGTAAATTTTTTTTGTTTGTTTGTAAAAACAGGAAGTGTTTTCTTATGGATTTGTTGGTCCAAAGCAAGTCATGAAACCCTTGCTTAAGTCTAAATTCCTTGAGCTGTGAGATTGGTGAGGACCTGGGACATGATTTAAAATGTGGCTAAAGAAATGACCTTTTGAGATTTGTCCATCTCTAGCTAGACTCTTAAGTTAAAGATGTTGAACATTTAGAAACTAAAAACCTGGAAAAGTGACTTTCTTTAATTTTTGGTTTTCTGGTTTCTTAGACTCTTTCAAAAGATTTATGGTGAGAATGGGTAAGTTTTGTGGTTCACAGTAAAAAAAAATCTGCGCGTATTGTTTGTCCTTTGTGTGATGTGTCGTTGCACTTCTATCCTAGCATGTCACTAAACGGGGTTGTTGTGTGCTGTGCATGAGATTTTTAAAAATGGGATTTTTTCCTTAATTTTGGCAACCTAATTGGTGCCCAGTGCATGATGTGTACTATATGACAACAATAGTTTTTGTTTCATTAGAAATTTAAATTTCAGTTCCTTGAGTTTATATTTTCCTTTTTTATTTTTGAAGGGGTTGGTTTAAGGTAACAAAAGTACTTGCCCAAGTTTGGATATATTTATTTTGGAATTTGATTGCTACAGAGACTAAAATTCTGATTTTGTGATTTGAAACCCAAATAACTACATTTTAGAAAATCTATGATGGAAAAAGAATAGTAGCATTTACTTTGAGGTTAAAATACATGCAGTTGGCATTATCTATATTAGCTCATAGGGAGCTTACTTTTTAGTAGGTTTGGTGAACTGTATTAATCTTCCCCTTGGGTATTTGGAAATGTTTTCAAGATTCTTGAACAGGGAAGAAAGTTACAACATGGCTGTGTTACAGAGCAAGATTGACTCCCAAAATATCAAAATTTAAAATCTTGGTAGTTTCCAATACTTTTGTTGCATATACTACATTTATAATTAATTCTCAAATTTTGTCTACCATTGTTTAACTCTACTCACCTAATAGACATTAGAAAACATAATATATAATTAACTTTCCGGAAATATTTTCTGTTTCTAGAATGATTGTGAGAGTAAAAGCAAATACTGAGCACCACTAAGTATGTAGAATCATTTATTTTTAGTGTACAATTACCAAGTGGCTAGCTTTTAATAATATTTCACCTAATATTTGCAAGCTTGTGAATCTAACTGCTAATATTTCTGAGCACGACAAAGAGTTTAAGTATGTCATTATTTTAATCTGCCTAAACCTTAGTAACTGAGTATCTTTTTCCTGACCTCACCAGGATTTATTTCATCTTTAAGATACTCTAATTTTGAAGTATGAGAAACCTTTGATTCTACTAAAATTGCTAGTTAAAGCAATATAAGCATTCTAGATGTCAAAAGTTTAACTTAACAATGTGCAACTAATTGCAAGTGCTTCTCAGTCACTGACTTTATTTTTTATTTTTTTAAATATGCTTAAAAAACTTTTTTAAAGATACTTAGGTAACATAAATGTTACATAAAAAATATAGAGGATTCCCATATGTCCCACTTCCAATCCCTCCCACATTTTCCCACATTAACAACATCCTTCATTAGTGTGGTACATTTGTTACAATTGATGAACACATTTTGGAGCATTGCCACTAAGCGTGGATTATAGTTTACATTGTAGTTTATACTCTTTCCCCCACAATATTGTAAGTTATGACAAGATATGTAATAGCCTGTATCTGTCATTGCAATGTCATCCAGGACAATTCACAAGTCCTGAAAATGCTCCCATATTACACCTGTTTTTCTCTCTCTCTCCCCTCAGAACCTCCAGTGGCCACTGCCTCCACATCAATGATAAAAGTTCTTCCATTGCTAGAATTACAATTAGTCTATAGTAGAATACCACTAAGTCTACTCTAGTCCATGGTTCTTTCCCCAATAGTAAGGATTCTGGAATGGTGATGCTTACTCCACCTCTAATTGAGAGGGGGCTTAGATTTCATGGGGCAGATGGATGGGACTATCTTACTTGCCGTTGCAGACTCTCTCTGTTCCTTGGGATGGGCATTGTCTATCATCATCTCCTTGTTACTAGTCCTGGGTGAGTCCAATGAACTGGAGAGTAGAAATCACTCACTTTAAAATTTGGGTTTCCAGCTCCCTCCCTCCCTTCCTCCCATCCTCCCATCCTCTCTTCCCTTGTTCCCTTCCTTTCTTTCCTTTCTTTCTTTCTTTTTCCTTTCCTCCCTAGCATACTTTCAATGTGCCCTGTAAAGTAACGTTATCCTCCTACCTGGCTCATCTCGTGAGGGTAAACTGGGTAGCTTTCAATATAATGTATAAGCAGCTGCTATTCTTATTTCATCATGTGAAAGCTGTTTCCACTTGATTAAAAATCCCATAGCAGCTTCAAGCATTTTTAAGGATAACTTTCATAAAAATTTTCATTTGTGAATTAAATGAAATTAATAATTTTTTAATATAGTCAGTTACCAGAAATAGTAATTTCTCTTAAGAGGGATACATTCTGGAGTAAAATTATTCAATGAGAATGTAAACATATACAACTATTTCAATTACTGTCCATGTTCCTGCTTAATGAGGGGTTCAGTGTGTATTTGGATTAAGAAAAGAAAACCTATATGCCAAAGCTCAAAAGCTAAGGATTTTTCTGGACTACAGCTAGGAGCAGCAAATGCTTTTGGTAGACTGTTTGGTGATTTGTGATTGGATAGTACCATATTTGTTTTTAAAGGCTATTCCCCATGCAGTTTTGTGCCAACATGACTATACAAATAAAACAAGATTGTCTGAAATTTGAGATGGATGAATAACGCATGACTTGTCAAATAATGGAAAGTAATTCAAATGTGTCTTTAGAAAATGCCAGTGTATTTTAAACCACTTGAAATCCAAAAAATTTTATAGGTTTATTTTTTCTATTCTATCAGTTGCCAATATCTTTTAAAAATTGATCTTGCTGCAATGAAAACAAAATAAAAATTTAAATTGGATTAGGTATAGACTTTTAATCTAGAATTTGTTTCATGTTTATGCTGGCTGATATTTCTCTGAACATAATGTACGTTACCAAGCTTGGAATAGTATCCTGTAATTGAAAAATAACTCCCTATAACATAATGCTTTCTTTTTTATAACGTCCTTGTTAAAAAGAAACATGCAACACCTTTTGCAGCCTTGGATTGTTAACTTCTGGCTTGCTTTTTCTTTGGCACTTACCATGTCAGTGTGCTTGTTTATTTTTAGCAAGATGCTTTGTATGTGGCAGGCATTTCACACATGCATGTTTTTCTGTTGCACGGATTTAGGTCTGTATGGATCCATGAAATTTGAAAATTTGGTTATAACGCTTTTGGCAGAAGCTTTTAATGATGGATAAAATTTGTTGTAAGGGTATGTAGAAATAAATAATCGTGTAATTTGATTAAGCCATTGAATCCTGCCAGTATCAACAGGAAATGAACACTGGTTCAAGGTACAGTTGTAACCAAAGACATCTAAGACATCCATATTTTGGTTATGGGTTGCTGGCTGAAAGATTATGTGGAATTATGTGTAGACATAAAAGATAGCAAAAAAGAAGGAACAATAAAGTTAATGTAAGTTACTTCTTATGAAATCAGCAAAAAAGTAGGTTCCTGCTATAGCTTTACTGTTCTGCATTTCTAAGCCAAACAATTAGATTAGTGGTTTCCAAGGTGGGGGGAGGCAGTTGGGGGAATGGGGATTTTGTCCCCCAAGGGACATTTGGCAATGTCTGGAAACATTCTTAGTTGCCACAGTTGGGTGGGTAGGGAGTACTTCTGGCATCTATTGGGTAGAGGCCAAGGCTGCTGCTAAATATGCTATAGTTCATAGGTCAGCACCCCACAACAAATACTTTTCCAGCCTAAAATAGCAATAGTGCTGCTTTGGGCAAACCCTGATTTAGACTATAACTGAAAAGTCTTTATTATGTTTCCTTATCTTTCTAATTTATGCCAATTCCAAAATCTCTTACCCAGGTGTTGATCACTTGTCAAAAATTCCCATAATTCCTAATGGAAATATATTTAGAGGTGCATAAGTATGTATATTCATATCTCTGTGAAAGTTGGGAACACCTGAAAGTATTAGGGAGTTTCTGTTTGCTGTGAAAGGCTATCAGTGATTTTAGGAATTTTCGCCACATGTTGGTCCCTTTTGATCGCTTATTCCTTATTCATTTATAAATTTCTTGAAATTGTATTCTAAAATAATATGCATTGTAATACTAGCCAAAAAAGTACCAGAGTATACTGGGTAATAAGCATAAGAGAATAAATGACCTCTAGTGAACTTGTTTTATGATCCACACCTTCTCTCTCAATCTTTCCCCTTCCTCTTGTCTCCACCCTAAGTGCTATTTAAAACGATTTCTATTCAACTGAAATTGCAGGATGTTAGTATTGCATTTTTGGAAAAAATCCAAATGCAGTTCTAAATTGGAGCCCTTCCAAATAAGGAAATGCAAATGTAGCAGGTTAAGGAGTTGAAAGAGGAAATTATGATGTGATTTGCCAGTGAATTAGTAATTCATTCAACAAAATGTACTAGGGCAGTGTAGTCCTTTATAGTTTTCCCAACAATTTTCCTGGCACGATTGCTGGTGCTTATCACAATTCTGTGAGGTGTACAGTTAGGCATTATCTGCATTTTAAAGAAGTGGAGAAAGAGAAATAGATATTGCTGCTTTCCCCAGGATACACACCTTGCAAGTAGTAGAAGTGGACTAGGGCTTCGCCTGCCTGAGTTAATCCACGTAGATGTAGACTGGCACATACTGAGCTCTCAAAAGGTTAATATGCTGTTGACTCAGATAAGGAAAGAATTCTCCATGATCTGGCTGAAAGACTCCTGCATTCCCAATGTTCTAGATTTTATCAGCGTGGTCTGTGGCTACCTTTCTAATTGGGAACAGCTCTGGGAGATAGCTTTCAGGAGCTCCCACAAAATCATATTTGCTTTAATAATAATAGTTGGCACATGGCACAAGATGGCTTTTGAAATGCAATCAGCACAACCTTATCCATTTCTCATAACAATCCCCTCCCCACTTAGCAGATGAGGAACTTAGGCTCAGAGAAGTTAATCACGTGTATTAGTTTGGGATGAGAATTGGTGCCACAGCCAGAGCTGGAGGCCCCGACCTCGTCTCATTCCGGTGCGTTACTCAGCCAGTTTAGAGTGTGCTGAGGCTTTATACAGGCTACTTTATGTACCCTGGTAACAAAATGAACCCACATTCCTGCCTTACATAGTTACTCGCCTTCTCTGGACTGCATCCTCCACAAGATCATTATAGAAACACAGTAATTAGCATTTCCACTTTTGTTCAGGAATTTATGTAACCTCATGGGCTGGGTGTCCAAATTCCCCTCATGCCTTGGTCCTGAAAAATTTTTCCCACCTCTTAATTTGTGGGTCTATTGTTTTTAAGCTCAAACAACCTCATTCTTTATAGCTATGATTTAAGTAAATTTGTCTTCTTAAATATAATGAATCAATTGGATATGTAGTCATACCTAGCTAGATCTATACTAAATTGAGATATATACCATGTACAAGGTATTTCCATATATGTCCTCATATATATTCTCTATATAATATATTCCTTAATAAATGCTATAAAGCTTTCTCTATAAAACTTTGAAGGCTTATACTTTAAAAAATTAGAAATGCTTCAGGGTTAGTGTATTTTCCTTGATTAAATATAAAATGTGTAATTCTTACAACACTTAATAAACAAGTACAAGCTGCATGCTATGTGTTGGGATAATGTATTTTCCTCTCAAGATATAAACTTGTGAGGGAGATAAGACACACACACACTTAACACATTGAGTGTTAAGTCCCATGAGAAAAGTAAAGCATTAGAGGAGATAAGAGAAGGGGGGACCACTTTTGATAAGGCAAAGCTAGGAAGACTTTGTCAAAGTGGTACAATGTATCCAGATCATTAGTTTAACACATTGATTGACACCTACCATGGGCTGGACTGTCTTTTAGGCACAGGTGGTAGAGCAGCAAGAAAATCAGAGAAAATCCCCACTTTACATTCTCACAAGGTGAGGCAGATGATAAAAAGTAAAGTATGTATTTCAGATAGTGATAAAACTATGGAGTAAAAGGGTAAAGGGTAGGGAGAGCTGGGGGCAAGGGGCACTTGCTGTTTCCTGTAGTGAGGTCAAGGAAGGAAGCAGTGAGGTACATTTATGCAGATGACTGGAAGCGAGAGAGAAGCCATGTGGCTCTTTGGGTGAAGAGCATTCCACACAGGTGAAGACGAGGTTTGAGCAGCAGCAGAGGCCAGTGTGACTGGAGCACAGGGAGTGAGGGGAGATGTGGTAGGAGATAGCTCAGAGAGGTAGGCAGGGGCTGTGCTTTTATTTTCACTGAAATGGGAAGAAACCGGTGGTGTTGAGTAGCGGCATGCCACGATCTGAGTGAAGCTTTAAAAGGATCCCTCTGACTGCAGCATTGAGAACACACTGTTGGTGGGAGGGGGTGGAAACAGGGAGACCTATTAGTACAGTGATCGAGGTGGGAGATGCTGATGGTTCGGATCAGGATGGTAATGGTG
>PVKH010036563.1:0-11579 GCA_004027955.1 Chaetophractus vellerosus | reverse complement strand
AATAAATAAATAATTTTTTAAAAAGTATAAATACATGATCACATCAATTACTTCAGAAAAACAATTTCGCAAATCCATCATCAATTCATGATAAAAATGTTCAGAATAGAAGGGAACTTGCTCAATATGAAAAAAATTGGTGTCCAAAAAAAGTCTACAGCCAATATCACAGCTAACGGTGAAAGACTGAATATTCTCCTGCTGACTGGACACAAGGCAAAATGTCACTCTCAAGATTCCCACTCGGCATTGTTCCAGAAAGCATTGTTAGTGCAATAAAGGAAGGATGGGAACTAAAAAGCAAACAGATCGAAAAGGAATAAATAAAACCATTCCTAATTACAGGTGGTCTGGTTGCCTATGAAGAAAGTCCTCAGAAATCTGCAAATTCCTTGAACTAATAAATGATTTTAGCAAGGAAAAGTCCACACGTGAAAATTAATTGTTTCTATACATTAGCAATGAAATGTTACAAACATAATTTAGAAAAAATAGCATTTACAGTAACTTTTAAAAACGAATTATTTAAATCTAATGAAACATGTATGGAATCTATATCCCGAATATTATAATACTCTAAAGAAAATTTTTACAAAAGCTCAAATAAATGAGCTATACTATATTCATGTATTTGGAAGATGCAAAACAATAAAGGTGTTAATTCTCCCCAAATTGATCTATGTATTTAATGATGTTCCAAATTAAATCCAAGAAGAATTTTTGTAGCTATGTAGAATTATATACTAAAATTTATGAGGAAAAACAATGAAATTAAAACAGTCAAAAAACATTTTTGAAAAGAAGAATAAAGTTGACAGAATCATACTACCTGATTTCAAGATTTACTAACACATCAGTTATGGTTTTGGTGAAGGGAATGACACAATATAGATTCCAGAAATAAACCCAAATAAATACGGTGATTATTTTTGACAAAGGTACAAAGACAGTTTGATGGATAAAGGACATTCTGTTTAATAAATAGTATAGAAACAATTGAACATTACATACTCTAGACCTAAGTCATGCACTTTATATAAAAATTAACTCAATGTATCACAAATCTAAGTGTAAAACATAAAACTATAAAGCAATTATAAGAAAACACAGAAGAAAAATCTTTGTGACTTGGAATTAGGCAAAGAGTTCTCAACCATGACACCAAAATCATGATGCACACAGGGAAAAAATTGATGATTTTGACTTCACTGAAATTTAAAATTTTGCTCTGCGACAGGCACTGTTAAGAGAATGACAAAGCTATATCGACTGGGAGAAAATATTTACGAATCACATATCTGACAAAGGACTGATTTTTGGTATATATATGAAAATATAATGATTTCAGACATAAAGAACTATCAAAATTCAACAATAATAAATAATCCAATTAAAATTGGTCAAGACAATTGAACACTTCACTAAAGATGAAATGGATGGCAAATAAGAACAAAAAGATTTTCAAAATCATTAAACATTAGGAAAGTGAAATTAAAGCATGATGATACACTACCGCACAGCCATTAGAACGGCTAAAATAAAAACATTGGCAATGCAAAATGTTGTTGAGGATGCAGATCAATTGGGACTCATTCAGTTGTGGTGGAAATGCAAAACGGTATACAACTCTGGAAAACATTGTGTCAGTTCCTTAAAAATTTAAAAGCACTTAGCATACAACCTAGCAATCCTACTCCTAGGTATTTGCCCAAGAGAAATGAAAACAAATATTCACACAAAGACCTATTTATGAATATGTATAGTAATGCGATTCATAATTGTCAAAGGCTGTAAACAGCCCAAATATTCTTCAGTGGGTGAATGAGTAAGCACACTTGGGCACAGACATCCGGTGGAATACTTCTCAGCAAGAAAAGGACTGAGTAGCAAAACACTCAGCAACTGATGAATCTCAAATGCATTTTGAGAGAAGGAGCCAGTTTCAAAAGGTAAACTGTGTCATACCAATTTTATGTCATTCTCAAGTATACAAAATATAGGTCTGAGGTTGCCATGAATTAGGGATGGGGGATAGATTGTGACTACAAAGAGTCTCACAAAAGATAAATTTTGGGGTGATGGAAAGCACGTCCTGATTGTGGTGGTGTTTATAAAAGATATGAAATATCTTGTAAATGTTACCATGGAACCACTGTATAGCTGCAATATTTGAGTCACAGTATCCTCTGATATTAGAGGCATTCCAAAACAGAGTGCCTCTTGGAAGAGCTGATGGCATGTACATTTTCTGAGGATTCTGGGGTCTTTTTTAAACAGAGTTCTTTGCAATATCTGCTATTTAAGGTCAGAAGATGAGCTTGTTAGGGGCTCTGTGCCAGCCTGAGCAGACTGAAAATTGTGTGCTAGATGATGTGCTGATGAGTGTTATCTAGATAACTTGTAATTTGATCCCTGACATTGATTTATATTTTTGCCAAAAGCCATCTGGGAAAAACATTTAAATCTCCAGAGGGGATTTGGAGGGTTGATTGGGAAGTGGAACTTTGGTATACTTGGCCTTTTGGCTTTCTCAAACCACATTATATATTTCTCTTACATAATAAGTCCTGACCTTTTTGATAGTGTACAATTGGGCTCATCTAAAAGCATCTTATTAAAAAGGATCAGAATTTAATACAGCAGGATTTCACTTCCAAATTACATACTGTCTGATTGCTAATCGGTCCCAAATGTTAGTCAGCAATTTATTGAACTTGAAAAATCTATGCTAGCTTAAAATATAAAATGTAGTCAACATTTTAAAGCCCATATTTTAGCACATTTAATTTTTAAAGTTCTGACTGCATATCATTTCAAGGTAATAAAATTCCTATTATTTTTAAGAAATATTACTTCATTACTGTTGTAAAATTAGCATATGCTTATTATAAAATCATTCAAACATCGCAGAAAGCTTAAAAGCAAAAAGACTAACGTGGTCCAAGCTGCCAGCACTGCATGGAAATACGTGCCTCCTCCAGCCTCGGAGGAGTGGCTTCCAGACTGAGCTCGGGCCATGTGGCCACGCTAACCCTGCCAGGGCTCCAAGTGAAGGAGCCCATCAAGCAGCTTTGCATTGAGTAGCTGAGGCCCGTGTTCTTAGTGACAGATTGGAATCAAGACTGAGGGGAACATCAGCCTCACCTGGCTCAGTCTGCTACGTGGCTGTGAGAAACACCACATGGGCTGGCTTGAACAATGGGAACTTATTAACTTGTGGTAGTTTTGAGGCCCTAAGTCCAAAATTGAGGCATCCACAGGCGACACTTTTCCTCCAAAGCCTGCAGCGTCCCGGTGCTGGCTGCCAGTGATCTCGGGGTCTCTTGGCCTGTGTCCTCCCTCGTGTCATGTGGCCCCGTCCTCTCCTTTCTCTTCCTGGTTCCTCCGGTGGCTTTTTTCTCCCTATGTGCAGGAATATGGATCACCTTATTTGGCGAGGACACACCCTAACTGAAAATAATATCTCCAAGAGGTCCATTTACTATGGCTGTGGCTGTGGCTGTGGACATGATATGATGGGATATGACATGACCTCGCTATGGATATGAGGTAATATGGATATAATTTAGACACGGATTTCATATGGATGTGATATATGATATGGACTTGATATGGACATGATATGGATAGGGTCTGATATGGATGTGGATGTGGATATGGGCGGAGGATAGAGATAGACATAGCTATGAGGTGGTCTTTCAAAGTATAAATAGCCCTGTGAAGTCAGGGAGTAGGCCCAGCAGTGTACGAAGCAGGCAAGCTCACTCCCTTGAGGCTCCTTGTGCACACTCCTGTGGTGCATATTGTCACATTTTGTGGTTATGTTTCTTTTCTCCTCCCAGGGGCGAGGGTATGAAGGAAAGAAATCATATTTTAGTTATATTTGTTTACACATGCCTGGATCGCAGGCACCTTGCCTGGATTACCGCGGGATCTGAATGAAGTGTCTTGAGTTTTATTTCAGGTATAGTCATCATTTCAGATTTCAAAAGTCTAGGGTAAATTATATTCAACTTCCAGTCAATAATATGCATCTATATATCCTATCCACAACCCATACAATACTTCTGGACCCTGTTTGACATGATTAAACAATTATAAAGTAAAGAGAGAGTAGCATAAATGCTGAAAACTAAGGACATTTTCCTTCAAATGACAGAAAGGTTTAAGTTATTTCTGAGCTAACAGGGAGTTTGGGGGGAAATTAAAGCAATAGACTGGAATCTTAATCATAGATTTCACTGATACGAACTTACCTTAGCATCACAGTAAATAAAAATAGCCCATTTTTCTTAATAGCTTTGTAGCTGACCACCAATACAGAAGAATCAGGAGATTGTTTCAACATGATGTAGAAATACTTATATCCTGATCCAGGGAGAGATTAGAAACTGGATAATGGAGATGGAAGCAAAAGAAAAAGAGGAACCTTGGCACAACCACTTCAACAAAGATGAAAGGAAGCTTTGGAGGTGAATTTCCACGTCTCAGCCTGACTGTGCCCCTGGCCTGGTGCTCATAACCCACCATCAATGCCAACATATTCATCAACACTCAAAGTTAAGGCATTATTCATGGTAGAATTCTCCCTTGACACGACTGGGCTTTGGTAATAGCCATATCTACCACTATTAAATGAACTCAGGAAAGTTGCAGGATACAAAACCAACATGCAAAAGCTCAATTGCATTTCTAGATAGTTACAGTAAACAAGAAGAAAGCAAAATTAAAAAGGCAACATTTTTGCAATTGTTCCAAAGAAAATTATATACTAGGAATAAATCTAAGAGAGCATTATACATGATCTGTATTCTTAAAATTATGGAAGGAGTCAGAGGAACCTACACATTTGTGGAAATGTACTGTGTAGTTGGGTGGGAGACAACATAGCAAAGATGTCGATTCTCCCTAACTTGATCTATTGGTAAAAATCATTCCTAAAAATATCTCAGCATGGGGGCTGGCTGTGGCCCAGTTGGTAGGGCGTCGGTTTACCACATGGGAGGCCCCGGGTTCGGTTCCCAGGGCCTCCTTGAACGGGCAGACCGCCTCAAGAAGGCAAGCCAACATGGGCGGGGCATGCTGCCGTGGGCAGGGCAAGCCCCTGTGGGAAAAGGCAAGCCCCCGCGGGCAAAAAGGCAAGCCCCCACGGGAAAAGGCTAGCCCCCGCGGGCAAACGCAAGCCCCCGTGGGAAAACGCAAGCCCCCGTGGGAAAACGCAAGCCCCCGCGGGAAAAGGCAAGCCCCCACAAGCAAGGGTGAGCCCCCACGAGCAGGTGGGCTGCAGCGCCGGTGAGCTGACTCGGTGGGTCCCCCCAGTGGGGGGAGACAAGCAGACTCATAGGAACGCAAAGAAAAATGAACACAGCAAGAACAAGGAGAAGGGGGGGATGTATAATAAATAAAAGTAAATCTAAAAAAAAAATCTCAGCATGTTTTTGTAGACAGGGACAAGCTTATTTTAAAATTTATGTGGAAAGGCAAAAACCCCATGTTAGCCACAACATTATTGAAAAATAAGAATAAAATGGGAGAAGTCAGTCTTGTTGATGTTATGCTTAGTAATTAAGATGATGTAAAGACTTAAGGATAGACCCATAAGTCAATAGGTACATAAATAAATTAATAGAAATAGATACAAAAATATGCCAAATTTATCTTTGACAAAGGTGCAAAAGCAATGGAAAGGAAGAGTGGTGGCCTTGTCAATAAATGGACTTCAATCCACAAGAAAAAAGGGAACTTCCACCTAAACCTAATGTCTTATAAAATAATTAGATCAAAATGGGTCATAAATTAAAATCTAAAAGGTAAAACTATAAAACTAGAAAATCGTTGGGAAGTTGTGAGACTTGATACCAACAGCTTGATTCATAAGGGAAAAAAATTGATAAATTGGACCTCATCAAAATAAAAAAAATTGCTCTAAGAAATATCCAATTAAGAAGATTAAAAAATAGTCTAAGATTGGGAGAAAATATTTGCATATCCAACAAAAGCCTTGTATCTAGAATATAATAAGAACTTTTAAAACTTAGTAAAAAAAAAATCCAATTGGGAAATCGGCAAAAGACATGCCCAGACAGTTCATCAAAGAGGATGTACAGATGGCAAATAAACAGGGGAAAAGATATTTAACTTCCTTAGCAAGGAGAGAAATGCAAATTAAAACCAAAATGAGATATCACAACACACCCATCAAAATGGCTAAAATCAAATCTAGCAATAACACTGAGTGGCGGATGTGGAGAGTCTGGATTATTCATGTCTTGGTATTGGGGCAGGTAAAATTGTTCAACCACTTGGAAAGCAGTTTGGCGATTCCTTTCAAAATGAACACTGGACTCACTGTACGACCCAGCATTTATGCTCTAGGGTGTTTAGCACAGAGAAATGAAAACTTATTTTCATACTGGGACTGGTACATGGATATTCACTGCAGCTGTTTTTGTAATACACCAAAACTAAAAACTACCCAAATGTGGTTCAGTGGGTGAACATTTAGACAAACCCTGGTGTCTGTATCATGGACTTACTCAGGAATAATAAGGAATGAGCTATTCATACACGCAAGAACTTGGATGAACTTCAAGGAAATTATGCTAAGTGAGAAAAAAGCCAAATTCAAAATTACAAAACTTCACATGAATTCTTTGTGTATTGCAATTCTGCTCTTCACGAAAGACTGTTTTTTCCCTTCTCTAACTTTGGAACTTGAATGAGTCCAGCCTGGGTCACATTTGAGTCAGACATTTATTCCTTCTGTAACAACTATTTAGTTGCAAATCTCCGATGTAGAGACACAGCAATGAAAGACATACAAAATCTCTGCCCTTATCCTTCAAGCACTCACCTTGCAGAGTACATGAATACTAGACGAATAAATGTGCAAGGCCTTGAGAAACTTATAAAGAAAAGGCAGAGCACTATTTATTAATAGGGGATCTAAAGCCCTGCAGAAATATTTCTATTTTAGGTAGTATCATCACAGCTGTGTTCTCCAACAGACATTTAGGTAAAGAGGAGGAGGGGTCACTGGGTTATCATACAATGACCTGTGACTGCCAAGTCCCTGGGGCAGGAATTGTCTTACCCCGACTGAGGAACAGAAAGGCTAGCACTAGCACGGCGAGGAGCCAGTCCAGAAGTGTGCCAGGAGAGTGAGGGTGGGATGGCATGGAGGAGATGAGGTCAGCAAGGACAGTCTTGAGGGCCTTGCAAACCTTGGAAAGAGCTTTGGATTTCTTTTTTTCTTTGAGGTGTGATGGGACACCACTAGAAAGCGTTGAGCATGGCAGGGTTCTGCTCTGATTTACAGTACGAAAATCATGTTGGCCACTGAAAAAGGAGATTAGTTAGGAAGGTATTGCAGTAGTTCACGTGAGAGAAGTAATGATGGCTTTTATAAGGGCAAATGCAAATTTAAAAGGAAAAAATGTTTAATAAGTTTCCCAAGTGACAAAAGAGAAACAGACTTCCCCACCTCCTTTTTCTAAGCACACTTCCTTTAGAAAACAAGCAACTAAAAATTCTCTGTCCCTTTGATATATATGTAAACCTTTTAAAAATGCAAATAATCCTCTCAGCAGTTTCACAACTCGACACGTTCTTCTTGAGGACCTAGGAGTCTGCTCTTTGAGAAGTCAACGTCAAGGAAGATAGGGCCCCAAGCTCCTCCCCTGGGGGAGGCTGAGAGTGTGAGGCGGGCACTTGCCTCCACGTTGTAAAACCACCTGCTTGTCCTGGATATGAAAAGGTTTATTTTCCTTCTGGATAAAGGCAATTAACTAATACAGATGGCCCCTCCAACTACCAGGTGAATTTAGGACGCAGTAAATGTGACAGATGGTGCTGTCAAGTCCCCTGACATGAGGACTAGTTTTCTTTACCTTGAGGACGTGCAGATAATGGGCTGCATCTTCCTGACTATTGAAAAGGGTGAGATTTCTTCCAGATCTTGCAATCTCTTCAGTGGATTGTGTGATGTGCATCACAACCTGGTTTAATGCTTTTTCAATAATAAAACTATTTTCTTCCTCTTCTGCCTTTGTGGAGAGGCTTTCTAAGACTGGCCAGAGAATTTATCTTTAACTATTTACCCAACTCTTGGAAACATAAGAAAATACCAGAAAATGGAGTGGCAATTTTCTTTGAATTGAATTTTAAGAATAATTTTTGATGGGTGTGGTTGATTTCAGAAATACACTCAGGTTCTGATATATGCTAAATACTTCTCTTAATTTCAGGTGTTTGTTAGAGTATTTTTCTCTATCTGACAATTTGCTTGGACATTTCATAGAAAATACGTTTGTTTTTTAACCTCAACCCCTACATATATATCTTTAAATTTTTTTCATATATAGTTATATATTTTATCAACCAAAGTCCACAATTTATTCATTTTTCCTTAGTTTTTACCAAATTTCCTTTTTCTTTTCCAAAATTCCATCCAGGATATGATATTACATTGAATCATTAAGTCTCCTTAAGCTCCTCTTATTTTAATATATATATATATATTTAACAGAGAAGTTGTAGGTTTACTGAAAAATCATGTAGAAAATGCAGAGTTCCCATACACCCTCTCCTTTATTAGCACCTTGTATTAGTGTGGTAACTTCATTACAATTGATGAAAGAATATTATTATAGTTGTACTATTAACTGCAGTCCATAGTTTACGTTATGGTTGATAGGGTCCAGGGATTACATTGGTCCTATGTTTGTTCCCTAAATCTTTATTCTAGTAACATATTTACATTTCTAATACCAAATTATATATGCTTTATACGAAGTAGCTGGAGTTCTTGTGTCTCCACCAAATGCAGCAATCTTTGCAAATTGCCATTAAGCAATTAGTATTATTAAAATAATTACACCTGCATTTGGCTAAGTTGAGGAGTAATTGCCCAATTTCAGCCACAATTAGTCACTTGGCTCCATTTTTCAGGCACAATTTCACTGTCATGAGAAACAAACAAACAAACAAACAAGTCTGTGGTAGCCGCTCCCTCTGCCTGCTAAGGAGCCTGCCTCCTGGACGTGCTTTCTCTGAAACTCTAACAAAGCCTTAGAACACCTGGGGGACCTCTTCAGAGGTGCAAGGGAGATGATTTCCCCTTGAAGGTTTACGAATGTGACCTGAATAGCGGAAGCACATTGTGAGTAGGAACAGTGGACTGAATCCCTTGATTCTGAAAATTCGGCCTCAGCCCGTTTGTAATTAACCATCGAGATGGCCAAGGCAAACGCTCTCGGTTCCCCAGGGGCTGAGGGACCTCTTTGATGACATGACGTCACCTGTGCCCAGTGCTCCGGGAAAAAGGCAGCCCCTCACCGTTTCCTCTCCCTTTTGTGTTTCTGGAAGGGGCCCCTGCCCTGGCGTGTTCTGCGATAGCCCCCTCTCCCCCATTGCCCTGGCCCTGTGCCCTGCCTCCATAAATCCTGGCCCCTTCCTTCTTTCAGACGCTCTTTAGTGAAAGCTCTCCCTACTGCAATAGCCTGGGACGTCATCTCCTTTATTATGCACTGCCTTTGTCTTTCAAGTAACAAGCTGATATCTGGACCGAAACCCAGTGAACAAAGAAGGAAAGCGAAATGTTTATTTCCAAAAATGAAGGCCATTGTTTTTCTATTAAAATAGAAAAAAATTTTACATAGCTATCAAAGTCAGAATTATGGTAATAGTATTATCATTCTTAAAATGAAAGCTTGTTTAATAGGCTGAAAGACCAGGCAGAATTATTTGACTTAAATTTAACATTTATAGCAATTGAAGGTTTAATTTTAAATGTTTCTATAAAACAGTATGAAAATATGAATATTTAATAATGGAAAAACTAATGAAAGCAATGGGAATGATATCTAATAAAAATTTGGTAAAGTTGACTAAAAAATTAAAACCATCCATACATATTTATTTAAAGAAATATTTAAGCTAAATTAGAAAGAAAATTATTACTTGTGAAAAATATTTC
The DNA here is from genome assembly GCA_004027955.1 of Chaetophractus vellerosus. NCBI lineage: Eukaryota > Metazoa > Chordata > Mammalia > Cingulata > Chlamyphoridae > Chaetophractus > Chaetophractus vellerosus. The sequence goes on along the minus strand of PVKH010036563.1, from coordinate 1,603 downwards.
AAAAATTAAATACTCAAAAATGTCAATATCCTTTATAAAAATGTCTTTTTACCTACAATGAGGAAGAACCAACTGTCAAATGAGTAAAAGAGAAAAAAACAGTAAACTGAGGAAGGAATTTAAATGGCTAATTAACGTATTAAGTATGTTCAATGGAAATGTAAATTAAAATAATGTGATATTTTTCTACCTATTAAATTGTTGTTTTTTTCCCATGGTAATACTTAAGTTTGAAAGATTCTCTCATACTTACTATTTAGGAGACTAAATTACAAATGTCTGCTAAAGAACAATTTTTAGTAAACATCATAAGAGTTTAGAAAGATTTTTAATATTTAATCCACTAAAAACAACACAAATATTCTACCCTGAAGAAATAACCAAAGCTAAATAAAAATTTTATGTAGAATCAAGTTTTAGTGCTATTTATAACAGAGGAAAATTAGAAACAAACTAAATGTCTAGCAATGGACAAAAGTGGTTAAATAAATATTAGCATACTTATAACTATAATGATATAAAATGAAGCCTTAAAAATGAATAATTACTATGGGAAAATCTCAATATGTAATATTAATGAAATGAATAATATATGTCTGTGTATATCTGCACACACACACATTAAAATGTTCAAGAAACCACCTCAAAATGGTAGAGTTTTTGGTGATTTTCTTACATTTTTAAATTTTATGCATTTCTATATTTGTATATTTAAACCTCAATAACTGAAATAAAACTGTCATCTAAGAGCAGATTCCTCTGCTCTTCAAAAGCCCTTTATTCTACCAGTGCTGGACAACAGGAATCCAGGAATGCAAAGACATGCTTGGTTTCTTTGCGAGCCTCTCAGACCCAGTGAAAATGGAAAATGTAGAAGACTGGATCTAGCAATTATTATTTCCTGGAAGTAGGCCACATCATAGGGTGAGCCTTTGGTTTTTATCTGAAAAACCTGCTACACTGAGTCAGAATTTCCAGATTACCTTCCCCAAATGCCTTTACAGAACTTAGCCCTAATCTGTTTTACAGGTTTATGGCTGATCTCACTCTTCAGGCATGAGAAGTTGGGAAGCGGAGTGTGTGCAGCAGCCTTCTTTGTTCTTGGTGGAAACGAGGTGCTGAGCTCGAAGATGCCTCTGCAGTCTTTCTTTGAGCAATTATCCTTAAATTCAGTGTAATAGGCAAGAAAGGGACATAATTGCGCTTGTTAAATGCAGTTCCCATTTAACCATCAAAGCAGAGGGTAGAAAAAGAAAAAAACAGTATTGCCAGCTACGAGACATTTTCAGACAATCACAATAATCTGCATTACAATATTCTCTCCCAGGAAAAAGAGGACCACAATACAGTTCGCACACAGCAAGTTCAATGATAACCACTTGGATTTGATGCCTTAAATGTGAACATCTGTTTCTATCATTAAAGCTATCAGAGTGCTGCTAATTACTTGTCTTTATCTATTTTTGGTATCTGTAAATATATATTCAGGATCTAGGAAAATAATTCCATTATTAAATAATTCCGTTTCTAATGGCACAATGCATATCACATGTGCATTTCCCTCCTGCGCATATGATCACCAACATACGAAATCAGCTACTCG